>JAULAV010004473.1:0-55995 GCA_030789695.1 Scilla litardierei
GACACACATCTGCTCGATCGAGTCACATCTTCTCTATGCAGGAGAAGGCGCCTTACAAGAAGTCCAAATCATTACTCAAGAGCTCAATTCCACATGGCAGCTCGGAACCATATGGCACCTTGGCAGCTCTCGTCAGCTTCTGCTCTGTACGAGAGCTCCTCAATTTCATATCAGCTAAGTTACAGGGTTTGGCTTTGATACCACTTGTTTGAATTTAAATATGGGCTTAGCTCATCAATCTCCACACTGGTATGATATTGTCCACTTTGGGCCAAGGCCCGAGTGGTTTTGTTCTTGAGCTCTCTCCCAAAAGCCCTCATACCAATGGAGATTCAATTTCACATGTTTATACCCCTAAAATCCCCTCGTCTAGCCGATGTGGGACTTTGTTTGTTATTCCACAAACATCCACTTTAAACATAGTCTCACGTAGTCACCCCTTGACTAATCAAATTGATCCGTTCAGCAGACGTGTTAACGAATGTCGTATCCGGATTGACCACATCATTTAACCGATCATTTGATCTTTCAACGGGGTGACACACATCTGCTCGATCAAGTCACATCTTCTCTGTGCAGGAGAAGGCGCCTTACAAGAAGTCCAAATCATTACTCAAAAGTTCAATTCCACATGGCAACTCGGAACCATATGGCACCTTGGCAGCTCTCGTCAGCTTTCGCTCTGTACGAGAGCTCCTCAATTCCATATTAGCTAAGTTACGGGGTTTGGCTCTGATGTAAGGATTGCCTTACCCTTGCAATGCTAACAACAACACACTAGCGGAGGGGTGAATAGTGTAATGGCAATAAATTATCCAATTAAAATTAAACTTGCAAATGCGGAATAAAAAGTGCAAGAGGAAATAATTAACACAATCAATCCAAACGCAACCACAAGATTTTACCCTGGTTCCCAAAAACTTGGGTACGTCCAGCCACACCAATATTCACTGTATTCCCACAAAGAGAAGTGAATACAAATCTCACAAAGAGATACCTCACCAAGAGGATTTTGCACTACACAAGGACCCACCAACCCTACACATGAGTCAAACTCCCACTTAGAGAATTACTAACTCCCACTCAGAGAATTCGGGTTAGCCCTACACTAGGACACCAAACTCCCACTAAGAGAGTTACTCACACAAAGAGAGTAATTCCCACAAAGAGATAAACTCCCACAAAGAGAGAAAGACTAATTCCCACAAAGAGAATTAGTGTTACAAGAAACACCAAGTAAAATAAATACTCTTACATATGCCTTGAGATGCTTACTAATAGATGAATGCAAGGCATGGAAGAGGATATCCAAGTGTTGCGATTGGCTTGAAAGCACTTGGATGATTTCCCTTGAGCTGGACTTCAGTGCATGAAGAGGAATGAGAGCTCAAAGAGGGAAATGAGATAGTTTTAGAGTGGCTTATAGATCTCTTATGATTTTCAATAGCATCAAGAAGTTCTCAAGAAGTCAGCACACATATATATATATGAACCCTATATCAACCATCAATACCCAAGAAAACAGCAAAAAGCACAATGCTGCAACGGCTAGTTTCTAGACAGAAACGTCATGGACAGTCGACTGATGAACAAATAACAGTCGACTGTTCAACAGCTAGAAAATATCCAACGGCTATAATCTGAGCCAGGATAGTTGACTGAAGAAGTCGATACAGTCGACTGTAAACAGGACAGGCGACTGTAAAACCTTCAGCAGGCGACTGCTGCAGGGGATGGAATAAAACAGAGAGCTACACTCTTTCTCCAGATAAGCATACAGGCGACTGATGCCAATAATACAGTCGAGTGTAAAATAGTCAGGCGACTGTAAAACCTTCATCAGTCGAATGCTGCAGAAGATGGAGAAAAACAGATAGAAGCATTATATGCACTTACGCTAATCAGACGACTGTTGACCAATCCACAGGCGACTGTAAATATACAACTGACTGTAAACTGAGCATCAGTCGACTGTTGCGTAATGCTCAAGTAGAGTCAATAGAAATGTTGACTTGAGCCGTGTATATCAGTCGACTGTAGAAGAATCGACATGCGACTGAAAATCACCCAATCGACTGTAAATCCTTCATCAGGCGACTGATGGAAAGCCAGAGACTCCAAATGAGTCTTTGGTCAAGATGAACCTATTAGGTTGGATTCTTTGATAATCCTAAGGCTCACTAAGATGGCTAAATGCATATGCATGAATGAGTAGACCATCTATCAAGGCATTACATTAACCTAGACTCAAATGAGAGAGAAATCAATAAAGGAACTATTACATGGATTACATTGCTTTCCTTAGAGTCTAAGTCTTCCATCTTGATGCCTTGATGCTCTCCATCATCTCCAAGCTTTGGCACCCCTTGAGTCCAAGCTTTGGCCCTTCTCCACTTGATGTCCATCCTTGCACCAAGTGTTTAGTCTCCAAGAAAGATATTCTTGAAATGAAAACTATGAGACTAAAACAAGAGAGTCATTAGCAACAATATAATGTTGTGATCATCATCAAAATAAGATTGGTATGAAACACCAATACTCAACAATCTCCCCCTTTTTGATGATGACACACATTATGTAAAACACAAAGAAATAAAGCACAATACTAATGAGCTCCCCCTACTTATATGCACCAATTATAGAATGAGATACACAATAGTAAAAACTCATTATACCAAATGAAGTCATGGTGATATATAATAGGCATGAATTACATAAACCAAATGCAATAGACAATATCATGCAAACATGAATGGTTTGTACAATCTCATATATCTCTCCCCATAAATATATCTCTCCCCATATGCATATGTATGAAATACAAGAGTTACATTTATATAATGCATATATCTCTCCCCCTTGACATCGTCAAAAGGGTGGACATCAAAAATATCCCCCTTTGTCATCTTAACCAAAGATGTGACAATATGCAAGAAATAAGGAGATGTATGATACCAAATTGAATTTTTAGTGGGCATCAATCACTATCCCATGCTCCTCCTAGATCATAAAAATGGTCAAATTTTTGACTTCTAGGATCTAATAGCAATTTGTAAAGTAGGAGATAATCAATTTCTAACAATTGAGGTAATACCAATTGTAGACAAAGAATCTTGGAAAATAACCCCCTTTACCAATTGATATACGAATATTGGAGCCATGGGCATAAAGTGTATCAAAGCAATGATATAGAAAAATCAAGCTTCAATGATATACAATGATATTGCCAAAAGGAATATAACATGAAACAACTTGGCAATATCTAAGGGGTTTGCTTTGAGACCACAAATAACCAATTGTAAAAAATGATCTCAATCACATCCCGAAATGAGAGTCAAAATATGTTTTAAAATATTTTAAACATACAACATATTAACTCCCCCATTGACATACATATGGATCAATAAATGCATGTATGTGAATGTATTCCCCAAGATTCCCATTTTCATGAAAAATAAATTTGAAAAATATTTTCAAAATCATGAAACACACACACACACAATGGGTATGCTAAAATAAACATTTAAGCGCAATACCTATGCAATATGCATATGTGTGAGGAACCTAAACTTTAGGGAACCAAACCCAAGAGGAGTTTGATTTCCTAATGTAATCACATGAGGTGATCACATCGCTAACTAGAGAGTTGATGTAAATATCCCTCTCTTGCACATTAACCTTAGTGGGAATCTATGAACACAAAGATTTTCTAGGCAAGGGGTTTGCCTTTGCAAGAGGGATGGATGTGTCATGCGTAGGTGTAGAAACTAATTTATTGGCATGCAACGAATGAGGATTTTGCTTCTTAGCAAAAAATGAAGAGTCTTCATTCTTCCTCATCATCTTATGATCTACATGATTCTTGTTAGTGTTATTGTTATACAAGAAGACATGGTGATTCTTATTAGGTGCTTTAGCAATATTTCTTGTATTTGCACCATAAGAGGAATTAGAGGTGGGTTTGAGTACCACATTTTGAATATACCCCAAACCTCCTCTATGATTTTCCGGATGTTGTTTATTAAGAAAATCGTGGAGTGAATCCCTAAAATACACAAAGCTTTTGAGCTTACGAGATTCCTCTTAATATTTCAACATAAGTTGTTGAATGTGAGTTTCTAAGGTAAGGTTTTGAGCAACAAGATTATCATTAGTCAAGCTCAATTCTTTAACTTGAGAGAGAAGTGTGTCTCTCTCACTAGTGTTATAATCATGCATTTCATTATTGATTACACTAGCAATATCTAGTTCATGCAATCTACTCTTAGCAATCTTATATTTTGCTTTTAATTTGTTGTAAGAGTTGATGTACTTACTATCCTTTTTGGAGACCATGTCGAAGTTATATTCCAGCTCCTCGTATGAGATCTTTTCTTCCTCGATCTCATCGTCATCATCATCCTTGCTAGAGCTCAACGATGACTCTTCCTCGTTTGCCATGAGACACGATTCCTCATAGGAGTTGAGCCATGCTTCCAACTCAACTTCATTTGAGCCAGAGGGGATTGGTGTAGGAACATTAATTGCTACAAAGCACGCATGAGCATCATCTTTTGCATCCTCTTCTTCGTTACTTGATGTATCCTCACTTGAATCATCAAAAGTCCCGACAAGTCCCTTCTTGTGATTTTTGGACTTGGACTTACCTTTCCAATGCTTCTTCCCTTTACCCTTGTAAGTTTCTTTAATGGGTTTAGAAAGGCATTCGATGGACAAGTGACCTTTTCCACTGCAAGTGTAACAAGTAGGAACCTGGTTAGAGTTGGAGGTAAACTTTAACAAAGACTTACCTTGCTTGCACTTGAGAAATGCCTTGAATTGCTCAGCAAGATCCTCAATTTCTTCTCCACTCGTCTCTTCTAGCTCATCTTCTTCACTGGGAGCATCTCGATGGAATTTCTTCCTCCATTTGATTGGCTCCTCCTTGGCATGGAATACGATCCCCTTTTGCTTCTCCGGCTTCTCGGGCTTTGATGGTTGAATCTCCTTCTTGTGTTGAAGCTTCCCTTCGTACGCCAAGAGATTTCCAATGCACTCCTCAACGGTGTATTTAGACGTGTCATTGGACTCCAAAATTCCGTTGGCCTTTGACTCCCAAAGAGGTGTGAGAGAGTCAAGGATCTTCTCTACTCGATCCTCTTGGGAAATCGTCTTCCTACGTCCCTCCAAAGCGTTCACGATATCTGTGAACCTTGTGAACATATTTGAAATGCTTTCTCCTTCCTACATCTTAAACATTTCATATTTAGATCTAAACACGGTTTGTTTAGATTTCTTTACCTTTGTAGTCCCTTCATGATATATCTCCAAAGTATGCCAAATTTCGTTGTCCATTTTGCACATGGAGATGCGGTTGAACTCATTTGCTGAGAGGGCGCAATGGAATGCATTCATAGTCCTCGCATTGAATTTGATCGAGTCCTTCTCTGCCTTTGTCCTTGAAGCTGCAGGAGTAGTGGGCTTCTCAAATGGCACCTCTGTGATGTCCCATAGGTCTTGACCCTCTATGTAAATCATCATCCTGATCTTCCAACTTAGGTAGTTGGTTCCGTTGAAGAGCGAGGGTCGAACGGTTGAATGACCTTCTTCGTGAGATGTGGATGAGACGTTGAATGCCATCGTTGCAGTATGATATACCCTCGATTTGATACCAATTGTAAGGATCACATTACACTTGCAATACTAACAACAACACATTAGAGAGGGATGAATAGTGTAATGGCAATAAATTGTCCAATTAAAATTAAACTTGCAAATGCGGAATAAAAAGTGCAAGAGGAAATAATTGACACAATCAATCCAAATGCAAACACAAGATTTTACCATAGTTCCCCAAAACTTGGGTACGTCCAGCCACACCAATATTCACTGTATTCCCACAAAGAGAAGTGAATACAAATCTCACAAAGAGATACCTCACCAAGAGGATTTTGCCCTACACAAGGACCCAACCAACCCTACACAGGGGTCAAACTCCACCCTAGAGAATTACAAACTCCCACTCAGAGAATTAGGGTTAGCCCTACACTAGGACACCAAACTCCCACTAAGAGAGTTACTCCCACAAAGAGAGGTATTTCCACAAAGAGAATATCGTAATCCCACAAAGAGATAAACTCCCATAAAGAGAGAAAGACTAATTCCCACAAAGAGAATTAGTGTTACAAAAAACACCAAGTAAAATAAATACTCTTACCTATGCCTTGAGATGCTTACTCATAGATGAATGCAAGGCATGGAAGAGGATCTCCAAGTGTTGAGAGTGGCTTGAAAGCACTTGGATGATTTCCCTTGAGCTGGAATTCAATGCATGAAGAGTAATGAGAGCTCAAAGAGGGAAATGAGATAGTTTTAGAGTGGCTTATAGATCTCTTATGATTTTCAATAGCATCAAGAAGTTCTCAAGAAGTCAGCACACCCATATATATATATATATATATATATATATATATATATATATATATATATATATAGAGAATAATGGCTATCATACGCCATATGAGAGCCTCTCTCATACGCCCTCTCACATAAAGCACCCAAGTACAACCAAGTACAAGCCCATGTGGGCTTGTACTTGATTGCTTTATGTGAGAGGGAATATGAGATAAGGTCTCATATGGCGTATGATACCCATTAATCCCATATATATATATATATATATATATATATATATATATATATATATATATATATATATGAACCCTATATCAACCCTCAATACCCAAGAAAACAACAAAAAACACAATGCGGCAACGGCTAGTTTCTGGGCAGAAACATCATGGACAGTCAACTGATGAAAAAATAACAGTCGACTGTTCAACGGCTAGAAAATATCCAACGGCTATAATCTGAGCTAGGACAGTCGACTGAAGAAGTCATACAGTCGACTGTAAACAGGACAGGCGACTGTAAAACCTTCAACAGGCGACTGCTGTCTGGGATGGAATAAAACAGAAAGCTGCACTCTTTCTCCAAATAAGCATACAGGCGACTGATGTCAATAATACAGTCGACTATAAAATAATCAGGCGACTGTAAAACCTTCATCAGTCGACTGCTGCAGAAGATGGAGAAAAACATAGAGAAGCAGTATAGGCACTTACGCTACTCAGACGACTGTTGACCAATCCATAGGCGACTGTAAATATACAACTGACTGTAAACTGAGCATCAGTCGACTGTTGCGTAATGCTCAAGTAGAGTCAATAGAAATGTTGACTTGAGCCGTGTATATCAGTTGACTATAGAAGAATCGACAGACGACTGGAAATCACCCAATCGACTGTAAATCCTTCATCAGGCGACTGATGGAAAGCCAGAGACTCCAAATGAGTCTTTGGTCAAGATGAACCTATTAGGTTGGATTCTTTGATAATCCTAAGGCTTACTAAGATGGCTAAATGCATATGCATGAATGAGTAGACCATCTATCAAGGCATTACATTAACCTAGACTCAAATGAGAGAGAAAGCAATAAAGGAACTATTACATGGATTACATTGCTTTCCTTAGAGTCTAAGTCTTCCATCTTGATGCCTTGATGCTCTCCATCATCTCCAAGCTTTGGCACCCCTTGAGTCCAAGCTTTGGCCCTTCTCCACTTGATGTCCATCCTTGCACTAAGTGTTTAGTCTCCAAGAAAGATAGTCTTGAAATGAAAACTATGAGACTAAAACAAGTGAGTCATTAGCAACAACATAATGTTTTGATCATCATCAAAATAAGATTGGTATGAAACACCAATACTCAACATTTGATACCACTTGTTAGAATTTAAATATGGGCTTAGATCATCAATCTCCACACTGGTATGATATTGTCCACTTTGGGCCAAGGCCCGAGTGGTTTTGTTCTTGAGCTCTCTCTCAAGAGGCCTCATAGCAATGGAGATTCAATTCACATGTTTATACCCCTAAAATCCCCCCGTCTAGCTGATGTGGGACTTTGTTTGTTATTCCACAAATCTTCACTTTAAACATAGTCTCACGTAGTCACCCCTTGACTAATCAAATTGATCCGTCCAGCGGACGTGCTAACGAATGTCGTATCCGGATTGCCCACATCATTTAACCGATCAATTTGATCTTTCAACGGGTGACACACATTTGCTCAATCGAGTCACATCTTCATCATGCAGGAGCGGACGCCTTACATGAAGTCCAAATCATTACTCGAGAGCTCAATTCCACATGTCAGCTCAGAACCATTTGGCACCTTGGCAGCTCTGGTCAGCTTCCGCTCTGTATGAGAGCTCCTCAATTCCATATCAGCTAAGTTACAGGGCTTGGCTTTGATACCACCTGTTAGAATTTAAATATGGGCTAAGATCATCAATCTCCACACTGTTATGGTATTGTCCACTTTGGGCCAAGGCCCGAGTGGTTTTGTTCTTGGTCACTCCCCCAACGACCTTATAACAATAAAGATTCAATTCATATATTTATACCCCTCAAATCCCCTCGTCTAGCCTATGTGGGACTTTGTTTGTTATTCCACAAATCTCCACCTTAAACATATTCTCACATAGTCACCGCTTGACTAATCAAATAAATCCGTTCAGCTGATGTGCTAACGAAAGTCGTATCCGGATTGCCCACATCATTTAACCGATCAATTTGATCTTTTAACGGGTGACACACATTTGCTCGATCGAGTCACATATTCATCGCGCAGGAGCAGTCGCCTTACATGAAGTCCAAATCATTACTCAAGAGCTCAATTCCACATGGCAACTCGGAACCATATGGCACCTTGGCAGCTCTCGTCAGCTTACGCTCTATACGAGAGCTCATCAATTGCATATCAGCTAAGTTACAGGGTTTGGCTTTGATACCACTTGTTAGAATTTAAATATGGGCTTAGCTCATCAATCTCCACACTGGTATGATATTGTCCACTTTGGGCCAAGGCCCGAGTGGTTTTGTTCCTGAGCCCTCTCCCAAAAAGCCTCATACCAATGAAGATTCAATTCACATATTTATACCCCGCAAATCTCCTCGTCTAGCCGATGTAGGACTTTGTTTGTTGTAACGGTCGTTTTTTGATCGTATGTATTTCAGCATGTATGATCTTTTTTCGTACGTGTATTTTATTTGACCTCCTCTTGTATCAGGAACATGTGATGTGATATGTCGTTGTGACCCTCTGAAGATTAATTATTTGTGGGATTTTTAGTGAACGTCATTTCACAGGTCGTTCTCCCACAAATCAGCTTTGATTGAAGAGGCATCGTAACTTAGACTTCGACGTCGGACCTTTTTATTTTTCATTCGTTTTCCGTGGACCTAGCACGTGATCGACCACCGTACCCCCAAGTCTCTCTTCGTCACGGTTGTTCCGATATTTCTTTCATAATTTTCGGACACCGTTAGCCCAACCTATCACACTAATTATATTCAAAACCCAATTAGCCTACTCAAATTTTGAAATTCAAACTTAACCCCAAATCAAATGAGATTCTTACGTATCATCATAAGATTTTAATAGCTATCCGCACCTAAATTCTAACCTCCCCCTCTCACACACCCTCTCTCCTATTAATCCAAACTATACCCCTTTTAGCCCATATATAGCAACCTATTCATGTTATAACAAACCCAACCCGCAAGTAAACCTAGGGCACGCATGTAACAGCCGCCGCCTCTTTTTTCCTTGTGCCTTCTTCCTCTCTTGTCGCCGGCGAGGGCTCTGACCACTCCTCACTGCTCCGACCATCTCTCCTCCCTCTTCTCTCCCTTCTCTCTCTTCTCTCTCTCTCCTTGAAAAACCACTCGAACCCTGCTGTTGCCGCCAGTTGTGCCTGCTCTTCAAACCGACGGCCACCTATTTCCGGCCGCCGTTGATGACCCTTCCCATCGCAGGGGACCTCCCCCGACCCCCTCTATCAACTGCAACTTGTTGATACTCCCTCATGTCGCGACAAACCCGCTGCGAATCCAAAACAGCTGGTATATCTAAAACTGTTCCTTTCGCCTTCAGACTCACGACCAACTCCGTGCACGGCCGTCGGTAGCCACCCCTTAGGCCGAGCAAACCCCCTTCAGCCTCCTCCAATCCCCGACAGCCCCCTTGCTCTTAGGATCCCACGCACGCCACAGATCTCACGTGTTTTCCCCGACGTCGTAGCCGCCGCCACGTTGATTCTTTGCACTACTCGCAACCAGAGAGATTCCGACACCGTACCTGTTGTCGTGCCATCTCGCTGCGCTACCTGCAGCCGAGACGATCCTTAGATGATCCTTACTGCGCTACCCGTAGTCGAGGACACCTAGCACAGCCGCCGTTCCAGATCCGACGCTGACACGTGCGCGTTCGTCACACTAGGTTGGTCTTTTCCCTCGTAGAAACCCGAACTGTACGACATTGAAAACCTAATTAAAATTGACAACCTAATCACTAAATTTATTTTCTGCACCATTAATTGTAACAGCTAGAATCGACGATCGGACTGATTTGACTGTGCACATAAGATAGAATCGTCGAATAGGTTGAACTTCCAGAACTTGACATGAAAACTGATAGGTTAGCCACGATCAACTTAGAAACTTACCATAATAGGGACTTTCTAAAAATGCGATCTGACACCCGTCGTTGACTTATGACGGTGGACGTTGACCGATGCGACGACCGAGACGAGACGCTTTCGACGGACGTACTCCTTGCCACCGCAGGCAAGTTCCCCCACTTGCGTAGTTATTACGACCAAGTTTAAGCCACTTATTTCTTAGAACTATAAACTGTTGAACAAAGAGAACCGGACGTGAAATGATAGCATCCGGGACCCCCATACAACATCCTGACTTGACAACGAAGTCTAGGTACAAACTGCTATAACTTCCATGCTAGGGACTATCTGTGTGTGTGCATGTGGACCCCCAGAAAGAACATATCCAACTCATGTCATACCATGTAACAACATTCATGTCGTGTCTTACATAGCCTGTGAGAAATAAGGACACTCTCCGAGACAGAGAGGAAGCCCGTCACCCACCGAGTGAGTGGTTGACCCTGTGGACCGTGGCGATAGAGGCACTCACCGAGCTAGAGTGAGTGGTCCTATATAGAGGTACAGATTTACCTACGGGAAGCCCGTCACCCACCGAGTGAGTGGTTGACCCTGTGGACCATGGGGATAGAGGCACTCACCGAGCTAGAGTGAGTGGTCATATACAGTCTTGTCCAGTCTTGTCTTGGGGTGGGGTAAGGTTGAGCAGCCACCAGGTTAGAGAGTTTGGCCACTTTCTTAGCTGAAGGCATAAACCCTCTTGGTGTCAAGTCTTGGTGTCACACAATCTAGTCTTTTCTTGTCTTGTCTCGTAGCTTACGCTACGACTTTGCCTGCCACGTTTTCTTTCAACACCATCTTTGCTTTTCCTTACTTATACATGTCATGTTGTGGATCATCTCATTTTAAATCAACTTTAAAATGTCGCTCTTAAATTCCATACACTTGCAGTAGAGTCTAACCTTTCCTTGTAGACTTTACCTGACGTACAGCTCCTTTTCTCTTGGGTGTTGTACGTCAGGTACCGAGCCAGAGTACACGGACGAGCCAGCTTTACTCGAGAACTTGTAGCAGGAGGACGTTGATCCAGAGTACGTGCCAGCCGAGGACCAGACTTAGAGGTTCCTCTCTGTTGCTGAGTTTTTGAGGTTTACTGCTTTTAGTTTGGGTACGTAGCACCGCTTTACTTTCTGTCTAGGTTGGGTGCTTCGCACCATTAGTTTCTTTCTGCAGTTGTAGCCATGCTCGACATCTTTTGTTAGACTTGTTATGTGCTGGACATTATCTTTTATAAATGAATGCAAAATTTTCTTTCGAGTACTTTATTGTTATTGTTATAACCTTTTTTAAATGCAAGAACCTGTAAAATTTAAATGTTAACTCTACAAACGCTTATTGGGTCTGAGCCTCACGGTTCCGGCCCATGCAGACCTTCGTCTCGTCCTTGGACCCGTTTTGGAAAGCGGGGCATGACAGGTTTTAATGGTGGCCCATGCAGGTCTATCAATTATGAAAGTTCGTAACAATTAATATACTCGTATTCATTTAAAATATCTAGTTTATCATGCACAAGTCTAAATTGGGTTTTTCTTGTTAATAGGATGGCAGGAGGATGCAATACCCAAGCCGGACCTTCAGCTGACGAGACCATGGATGGCCCGGAAGGCGAGTTTCGCCAATTTTTGGGCGTTATAAGAGAGATGTTGGATGTTCAGCATCACTTGTTTGAGCAATCCAACCGTGCTGCCCGGGCTGCTTCGGCTGCACCACCGTCTCTGCCTCCACCTGCACCTCGAGCTGCTCCTAGAGTGACGCAGTTCAATGAGTTACAGCCGAAGACCTTCTCTGGGAAGAATGGACCACTGGATGCCGACGAATGGATCCAGAGTACTGAAGATAAGTTGATAGCTGCTAAGATACCTGAGGAGACCAGAGTGGAGATAACGAAGATGCAGCTGGTTGAGAATGCTAGGAACTGGTATCACATTGAGGAGAGGCATCTGCCGAAGCCAGTGGATTGGAGCACTTTCAAGTCGATGTTCAAGGAGAAGTACTTCCCCAAGGCTACAAAGAGGGAGCTTTTGCAGCGGTTCGTGAACTTGACTCAGGGGAGCATGTCAGTTAATGAGTACAAAGCGAATTTTGAGATGTTGAGCCGCTTCGCTCCGCACATGGTGAAGAAGAAGGAGAACAGAGCTGATCGGTTTCGTCAGGGACTACACCCCAAGATACAGTCCTCTATAACTTCAGCTGACTTGCCTACTATGGGGGCTGTGCTGAATGCATCCATGAATCATGAGGCTGTAGCGAGACTTCCTGATCCTCCTGCTGGTAGAGGAAAGAGACCGATGGAGCAGTATAGGCCACCTGATAGGCCTGCTATGAGATCCCATCAGACTATGCCTTTCAAGAGGCCAGGAGCACCTGCTCAACATCAGATGAAGGGTCCATGTCACTTCTGCGGTAAGCAAGGGCATACACAGAACAATTACAGGAGGACGCTGGATTTGTGTCTGGTGTATGGAGATGCCTCACACGCTGCTAGAGATTGCCTGAATCTTCATCGTACTAGAGGCGGAGCACTAGCCCCAATGCAGGGTAGATCACCAGCCCCACTGCAGAGTCGAGTGCCAAGCCCTACTCAGGTTGGAGCTGTTGTTCATCGACCCCCTTTGCCACCTTAGGAGCAGATTTACCGTCAGATAGTGCCATCACGGAGGCCATCTTGTACTATGACAGCCGTAGAGGCTGGGGACGTGGATGCCGTCATTGCAGGTAATTCTTTAAAACTAGTCTTTTCATTTCCTAGCATAGATCTTGTTGTTTGCATATGTTTGTTTGACCCTTGCTAGTTAGATTAGTAGTCTTGTTTAACCTTAGTTCTATCTTTCTGTATCTTAGGCACCATTTTAGTTTCGTCTTTCCTGGCATTAATCTTGTTTGACTCTGGTGCATCTATGTGCATCATAACCCGGAGATTCATACCAGAACACTCCATTCCCACACATACACTCCCTAAGTGTTGGGACATCACTACAGGAAACGGAGTGGTGACGGTTAATTTGGGATGTCGCTCGATTTCGTTGGTGATCATGGGCACGAACTGTATACCGACTTCATTGTCCATGATCTGCCGCATTTCGATGTTGTGCTTGGCATTTATTGAATGGGAGATTTCCATGGTTCGATTGATTGCTGTAGCAAGAAGGTGGTGTTCAATATTCCAGGCCACCTGGAGTTCGAGTTTCACAGTAGAGGACAATCGCTTGGGCCCGTTAGATTCCGGGCCAAGCCGGAGGAGTCGATCGTTGTTGCCATGCATATGGAGGTTAGTAGGCCAGCAGTCGTCAGAGACTTCGACGACGTCTTCCCAGATGATATTTCAGGTTTGCCACCCGACAGAGCTTTGGAGTTCAGTATAGATCTTATGCTGGGAGCACAACCTATTTCGAAGGTGCCGTATCGGATGGCTCTTACAGAGCTTGAGCAGTTGCGGAAACAGTTGGACGATTTGGTGCAGAAGGGTTTCATCCATCCTAGTGTGTCACCGTGGGGTGCACCGGTTCTTTTGGTGAAGAAGAAGGATGGATGACTGTGACTGTGTTCAGATGACTAATCAAATTGACTCATACCAATAGAGATGCAATTCACATATTTATACCACTCAAATCCCCTCGTCTAGCCGATGTGGGACTTTGTTTGTTATTCCACAAATCTCTACCTTAAACATAGTATCATGTAGTCACCCCTTGACTAATCAAATTGATCTGTCCAGTGGATGTGCTAACGAATGTCGTATCTGGATTGCCCTCATCATTTAACCGATCAATTTGATCAACCGATCAATTTGAACTTTCAACGTGTGATACACATTTGCTCGATCGAGTCACATCTTCATCATGCAGGAGAAGTCGCCTTACATGAAGTCCAAATCATTACTCGAGAGCTCAATTCCACATGGCAGCCTGGAACCATATGGCACCATGGCAGCTCTAGTCAGCTTCCGCACTATACGAGAGCTCCTCAATTCCATATCAGCTAAGTTAACGGGTTTGGCTTTGATACCACTTGTGAGAATTTAAATATGGGTTTAGATTTTCAATCTCCACACTGGAATGATTTTGTCCACTTGGGCCAAGCCCCGAGTGGTTTTGTTCATGAGCTCTATCCCAAAAGGACTCATACCAATGGAGATGCAATTCACATATTTATACCACTCAAATCCCCTCGTCTAGCCGATGTGGGACTTTGTATGTAATTCCACAAATCTCCACGTTAAACATAGTCTCACGTAGTCACCCCTTGACTAATCAAATTGATCTGTCCAGCGAACGTGCTAACGAATGTCGTATCTGGATAGCCCTCATCATTTAGCCGATCAATTTGATCTTTCAACGTGTGACATGCATCTGCTCGATTGAGTCACATCTTCATCGCGCAGGAGCAAACGCCTTACATGAAGTCCAAATCATTACTCGAGAGCTCAATTCCAAAGGCATCTCGGAACCATATGGCACCTTGGCAGCTCTAGTCAGCTTCCGCTCTGTACGAGAACTCCTCAATTCCATATCAATTAAGTTACGGGGTTTGACTTTGATACCACTTGTTAGAATTTAAATATGGGCTCAATTCATCAATCTCCACACTGGTATGATATTGTGCATTTTGGGCCAAGGCCCGCAAGATTTTGTTCTTGGAGTCTCCCCCAATGACCTCATACCATTGGAGATTAAATTCTCATATTCATACCCCTCAAATCCCCTCGTCTAGCCGATGTGTGGGACTATATTTGATATTCCACAAATCTCCACCTTAAACATAGTCTCACGTAGTCACCCCTTCACTAATCAAATTGATCCGTCCAGTGAACATGCTAACGAATGTTGTATCTGGATTACACACATCATTTAACCGATCAATTTATTCTTTCAACGGGTGACACACATCTGCTCGATCGAGTCACATCTTCATTGCACAGGAGAACACTCCTTACATGAAGTCCAAATCATTACTCGAGATCACAATTCCATATGTTAGTTCGAAACCATATGGCACCTTGGCAGCTCTAGTCAGCTTCTGCTCTATACGGGAGCTCCTTAATTCCATATCAGCTAAGTTACAAGGTTTGGATTTGATACCACTTGTTAGAATTTAAATATGGGCTTAGTTCATCAATCTCCACACGGGTATGATATTGTCCATTTTGGGCCAAGGCCCGCATGGTTTTGTTCTTGGTCTCTCCCCAAACTACTTCATAACAATGGAGATTCAATTCATATATTTATACCCCTCAAATCCCCTCGTCTAGCCGATGTGGGACTTTGTTTGTTATTCCACAAATCTCCACATTAACCATAGTCTCACGTAGTCACCCCTTAACAAATCAAATTATTCCGTTCAGCGGACGAGCTAACGAATGTTGCATCCGGATTGCCACATCATTTAACCGATCAATTTGATCTTTCAACGTGTGACACACATTTGCTTGATCGAGTCACATATTCATCGCGCAGGAGCAAACGCCTTACATGAAGTCCAAATCATTACTCTAGAGCTCAATTCCACATGGTAGCTCGGATCCATATGGCACGTTGCAACTCCAGTCAGCTATACGAGAGATCCTCAATTCCATATCATCTAAGTTATAAGGTTTGGCTTTGATAACACTAGCTAGAATTTAAATATGGGCTTAGCTCATCAATCTCCACACTAGAATAATATTGTCCACTTTGGGCCAAGGCCCGAGTGGTTTTGTTCTTGAGCTCTCTCCCAAAAGGCCTCATACCAATGGAGATTCAATTCACATATTTATACCCCTCAAATGCCCTCGTCTAGCCGATGTGGGACTTTGTTTGTTATTCCACAAATCTCCACCTTAAACAAAGTCTCACGAAGTCACCATTTTACTAATCAAATTGATCCGTTCAACATACGTGCTAATGAATGTCATATCCGGATTGCCCAGATCATTTAACCGATCAATTTGATCTTTTAACGGGTGACACACATCTGCTCGATCGAGTCACATCTTCATCGCACAGGAGCAGACGACAAGCAAGAAGTCCAAATTATTACTCGAGAGCTCAATTCCACTTGTCAACTCGGAACCATATGGCACCATGGCAGCTCTAGTCAGCTTCCGCTCTGTACGAGAACTCCTTAATTCCATATCAGCCAAGTTACGGGGTTTGGCTTTAAAACCACTTTTTGGAATTTAAATATGGGCTTAGCTCATTAATCTCCACACTAGTATGATATTGTGCATTTTGGGCTTAGGTCTGCATGGTTTTGTTCTTGGTCTCTCCCACAACTACCTCATAACAATGGAGATTCAATTCTCATATTTATACCCCCCTTAAATCCCCTCGTCTAGCCGTTGTGGGACTTCGATTGTTATTCCACAAATCTCCACCTTAATCATAGTCTCACGTAGTCACCCCTTGACTAATCAAATTGATCTGTTCAGCGGACGTGCAAACAAATGTCGTATCTGGATTGCCCACATCATTTAATAGATCAATTTGATCTTTCAATGGGTGACACACATTTGCTCGATCGAGTCACATCTTCATCGCACAGGAGCTGACGTCGTACATAAAGTCCAAAACATTACTCGAGATCCCAATTCCACATGTTAGCTCAGAACCATATGGCTCCTTGGCAGCTCTAGTCAGCTTCCGCTCAGTACGAGAGCTCCTCAATTCCATATCAGCTAAGTTACGGGGTTTCGCTTTGATACCACTTGTAAGAATTTAAATATGGGCTTAGCTCATCAATCTCCACATTGATATGATATTGTCCACTTAGGGCCAAGGCCTTAGTTGTTTTGTTCGAGGGCTCTCTCCCAAAAGGCCTCATACCAATGGAGATTCACTTCACATATTTATACCACTCAAATCTCGTCGTCTAGCTGACGTGGGACTTAGTTTGTTATTCCACAAATCTCCATCGTAAACATAGTCTCACGTAGTCACCCCTTGACTAAACAAATTGATCCATCCAACGGACGTGCTAACGAATGTCATATCCGGATTGCCCATATCATTTAACCGATCAATTTGATCTATCATCGGGTGAAACACATCTGCTCGATCGAGACACATCTTCATCGCGCAGGAGTAGACACCTTACATGAAGTCCAAATCATTACTCGAGAGCTCAATTCCACATGTCAACTCGGAACCATATGGCACCTTGGCAGCTCTAGTCAGTTTCCGCTCTGTACGAGAGCTCCTTAATTGCATATCAGCTAAGTTACGGGGTTTGGCTTTGATACCACTTATTAGAATTTAAATATGGGCTTAGCTTATCAATCTCCACACTGATATGATATTGTCCACTTTGGGCCAAGGCCCGAGTGGTTTTGTTCTTTAGCTCTCTCTCAAAAGGCCTCATACCAATGGAGATTCAATTCATATATGTATACCCCTCAATCCCCTCGTCTAGCAGATGTGGGACTTTGTTTGTTATTCCACAAATCTCCACCTTAAATATAGTCTCACGTAGTCACATCTTGACTAATAAAATTGATCCATCCAGCAGACGTGCTAACGAATGTCATATCCGGATTACCCACATCATTTAACCGATCAATTTGATCTTTCAACGGGTGACACACATCTGCTCGATCGAGTCACATCTTCATCGCACAGGAGCAGACGCCTTACTTGAAGTCCAAATCACTACTCGTGAGCTCAATTCTACATGTCAGCTCGGAACCATATGGCACCTTGGCAGCTCTAGTCAGCTTCCGCTCTGTACGAGAGCTCCATAATTCCATATCAGCTACGTTACGGGGTTTGGCTTTGATACCACCTGTTAGAATTTAAATATGGGCTTAGATCATCAATCTCCACACTGGTATGATATTGTCCACATTGGACCAAGGCCCGAGGGGTTTGGTTCTTAAGCTCTCTCCCAAAAGGCCTCATACCAATGGAGATTCAATTCACATGTTAATACCCCTCAAATCCCCTCGTATGTCTGATGTGGCACTTTGTTTGTCATTCCACAAATCTCCACCTTAAACATAGTCTCACGTAGTCACCCCTTGACTAATCAAATTGATCTGTTCAACGGACATGTTAACGAATGTTGTATCCGGATTGCCCACATCATTTAACCGATCAATTTGATCTTTCAATGGGTGACAAACATTTTCTCGATCGAGTCATATCTTCATCGCGCAGGAGCAAACGCCTTACATGAAGTCTAAATCATTACTCGAGAGCTCAAGTCCACATGGCAGCATGAAACCATATGGCACCTTGGTAGCTCTAGTCAGCTTTCGCTCTATACGAGAGCTCCTCAATTCCATATCAGCTAAGTTACGGGGTTTGGCTTTGATACCACTTGTTATAATTTAAATATGGACTTAGCTCATTAATCTCCACACTGGTATGATATTGTCCACTTTGGGCCAATGCCCGAGTGGTTTTGTTCTTGAGCTCTCTCCCAAAAGGACTCATACCAATGGAGATTCAATTCACATATTTATACCCCTCAAATCCACTCGTCTAGCTGATGTGGGACTTTGTCTGTTATTCCACAAATCTCTACCCTAAACATAGACTCACGTAGTCACCTCTTGACTAATCAAATTGATCCATCCAGCGGAAGTGCTAACAAATGTCGTATCCGGATTGCACACAACATTTAGCCGATCAATTTGATCTTTCAACGGGTGACACACACCTGCTCGATCGAGTCACATATTCATCGCACAGGAGTTGTTGCCTTAAATGAAGTCCAAATCATTACTCGAGAGCTCAATTCCACATGTCAGCTCAGAACCATATGGCACATTTACAGCTCTAGTCAGCTTCCGCTTAGTACGAGAGCTCCTCAATTCCATATCAGCTAAGTTACGGGGTTTGGCTTTGATACCACTTGTTAGAATTTAAATATGGGCTTAGCTCACCAATCTCCACACTAGTATGATATTTTCCACTTAGGGCCAAGGCCTTAGTTGTTTTGTTCTAGAGCTCTCTCCCAAAAGGCCTCATACCAATGGAGATTCAATTCACATATTTATACCACTCAAATCCCCTCGTCAAGTTGATGTGGGACTTAGTTTGTAATTTCGAAAATCTCCACCGTAAACATAGTCTCACGTAGTCACCCCTTGACTAATCAAATTGATCCATCCAAGGACGTGATAACGAATGTGGTATCTGGATTGCCCACATCATTTAACCAATCAATTTGATCTATTAACATGTTACACACATCTGCTCGAACGAGTCACATCTTCATCGCGTAAGAGCAGACGCCTTACCATGAAGTCCAAATCATTACTCGAGAGCACAATTCCACATGTCAGCTCGGAACCATATGGCACCTTGTCAGCTCTTGTCAGCTTCCGCTCTGTATGAGAGATCCTTAATTCCATATCATCTAAGTTACGGGGTTTCGCTTTGATACCACTTTTTAGAACTTCAATATGGGCTTAGCTCATCATCTCCACACTGGTATGATATTGTGTATTTTGGGCCAAGGCCTGCATGGTTTTGTTCTTTGCCTCTCCCCCAACTACCTCATAACAATGGAGATTCAATTCTCATATTTATACCCCCCTCAAAACCCCTCGTCTAGCCGATGTGGGACTTTGTTTGTTATTCTACAAATCTCCACCTTAATCATACTCTCACGTAGTCACACCTTGACTAATCAAATTGATCCGTTCAGTAGACGTGCTAACAAATGTCATATCCGGATTGCCCACATCATTTAACCGATCAATTTGATCTTTCAATGGGTGACACACATTTGCTCGATCGAGTCACATCTTCATCGCACAGGAGTAGACGCCTTACATGAAGTCCAAAACATTACTCGAGAGCTCAATTCCACATGCCAGCTCGGAACCATATGGATCCTTGGCAACTCTAGTCAGCTTCCGCTCAGTACAGGAGCTCCTCAGTTCCATATCAGCTAAGTTACGGGGTTTGGCTTTGATACCACTTGTTAGAATTTATATATGGGCTTAGCTCATCAATCTCCATACTGGTATGATATTGTCCACCTAGGACCAAGGCCTTAGTTGTTTTGTTCAAGAGCTCTCTCCCAAAAGGCCTCATACCAATGGAGATTCACTTCACATATTTATACCACTCAAATCCCCTCGTCTAGCGGATGTGGGACTTAGATTGTTATTCCACAAATCTCCACCTTAAACATAGTCTCACGTAGTCACCCCTTGACTAATAAAATTGATCCAGCCAGTGGACATGTTAACGAATGTCATATCCAGGATTGCCCACATCATTTAACCGATCAATTTGATCTATAAACGGGTGACACACATCTGCTCGATTGAGGCACATCTTCATCGCGCATGAGCAGACGCCTTACATGAAGTCCAAATCATTACTCGAGAGCTCAATTCCACATGTCGCCTCGGAACCATATGGCACCTTGGCAGCTCTAATCAGTTTTCGCTCTGTACGAGAGCTCCTCAATTGCATATCTGCTAAGTTACGGGGTTTGGCTTTGATACCACTTGTTAGAATTTAAATATGGGCTTAGCTCATCAATCTCCACACTGGTATGATATTGTTCACTTTGGGCCAAGGCCCGAGTGGTTTTGTTCTTGAGCTCTCTCCCAAAAGGCCTCATACCAATAGAGATTCAATTCACATATTTATACCCCTCAAATCCCCTCGTCGAGCCGATGTGGGACTTTGTTTGTTATTCCACAAATCTCCACCTTAAACATAGTCTCACATTGTCACCTTGACTAATCAAATTGATCCGTCCAACGGACATGCTAACGAATGTCGTATCCGGATAGCCCACGTCATTTAACCGATCAATTTGATCTTTCAACGAGTGACACACATCTGCTCAATCGAGTCACATCTTCATCGCACAGGAGAAGATGCGTTACATGAAGTCCAAATCATTACTCGAGAGCACAATTCCACATGTCAGCTTGGAACCATATGGCAACTTGGCAGCTCTAGTCATCTTCCGCTCTGTACGAGAGCTCCTTAATTCCATATCAGCTAAGTTACGGGGTTTGGCTTCGAAAAAACCCGTTAGAATTTAAATATGGGCTTAGATCATCAATCTCCATACTGGTATGATATTGTCCACTTTGGCCCGAGTGGTTTGGTTCTTGAGCTCTCTCCCAAAAGGCCTCATACCAATGGAGATTCAATTCACATGTTAATATTCCTTAAATCCCCTTGTCTAACCGATGTGGCACTTTGTTTATTATTCCACAAATCTCCACCTTAAACATAGTCTCACGTAGTCACCCCTTGACTAATCAAATTGATCCGTTCAGCAGACGTGCTAACGAATGTTGTATCCGGATTGCCCACATCATTTAACCGATCAATTTGATCTTTCAATGAGTGACACACATTTGCTTGATCGAGTCACATCTTCATCGAGCAGGAGCAGATGCCTTACATGAATTCCAAATCATTACTCAAGAGCTCAATTCCATATGGCAGCTCGAAACCATATGGCACCTTGGTAGCACTAGTCAGCTTTCGCTCTATACGAGAGCTCCTCAATTCCATATCAGCTATGTTACGGGGTTTGGCATTGATACCACTTGGGCTTAGCTCATCAATCTCCATACTGGTATGATATTGTCCACTTTGGGCCAAGGCCCGAGTGGTATTGTTCTTGAGCTCTCTCCCAAAAGGCTTCATACCAATGGAGATTCAATTCACATATTTATACCCCTCAAATCCCCTCGTCTAGCCGATGTGGGACTTTGTTTGTTATTCCACAAATCTCCACCTTAAACATAGTCTCTCTGTAACGGTCTGTTTTCGTTGTACTTTGTTCGTGCACGTGCTTTTGACCGTGCACGTATTTATTTTAGAATTTGTTTGTTTGTGAACACTTTGGTGTGATATGTCGTTGTGAATGTCTCTGAGAGTATTAAATTGTGGCACTAATTTGGAACGACATTTCTCGGGTCGTTCTCCACGATTTGATCTTATTCGAAGAGACGTTGTGATTTTCACTTTTGATGTAAGACGTTTCTATTTTTAGTTTCGTCGATCGACGTCGAAATTGAGATCCATCTTCTTAGCTTTCTTTCTCTCGTCGTCTCGATCATCCCAATATTTATTTCACAATTTTTGGATTTCATTTGACCTATTTTATATTTTTGGCCAAGCTTAAAATATTTTTAAATACCAAGTTTTATAGTATTTTTGACCCAATATAATTTCTATTAGATTATAACTCTTCAAAACATTTTTGACCCAAATCCTAGCTCTATCTTGGCCGCACCCTAGCCTTGCGTGAGTAGGAGAGAGAGAGAGAGATGAGTCTTTATTGATTTTAAAATCCTAATCCTAATAGAATTAACCCTAGACCAAGTCAACCCACCTACACTATATAAACAACCCCTAGGATACCCTATTTTCCCAAGAAAACAAACCCTAGCCATCCCCACATCTCAAAATCCCACTTGCGACGTTCGTCGCAACCAATCCCCACAGCCGCCCCCGCACGACCGAAGAAATCCCATGTTTTCCCTCGGTCTGATCGAGGCTCACCCCCGCACCGCCGCTCCGCTCCGCACGTTGCAACTGCAACGTTGCAACGCGCCCCGCTCCCCGCTGCGACCGAGAGTTTCCATCGGCCTGACCGATAGAACGGCCCGCTCCGCATCGCACCCTTCTCCGCTGCAGCCCGCAGCGCCCGACCGAGAGCCCCCATCGGTCTGACCGACCCGCTCCCCCGCACCGTCGCTCCATTGCAACCCGCTTCGTTGCAACCCCCGCCCCAAGCGCCCGACCGACAGATCCCCATGCACCGGCCTGTTGTGACCGAGAACCCTGCCTTGCAACGATCCCCGCAGTGACCGACCGACCCCGTGCGCTGTGTTCTCTCGGTCTGACCGAGAGAAATCTCCGCAGCGGCTCGGTCTGACCAAGCGACGTTTGTCGCAACGTCGCAACTTTCGCATCGCTTGCCACCGTGGGCCCCCCAAGTTCTCCAGAGGTGTTATGGGTCCCCCATTGGCCCGTAGCACTACTGTGGGTCCCACCTAGGTGTCTTCTCTTCGTGGATTTGCCGATTACGACGTTGCGATACGTCGTAGCCGTCGTCACACGTTCTAGCTTTGGAATCTTTGTTCGTTGATATGGTTGCTGCCCAGACTATTCGAGCGAGAAATCTAATCTGGAATTTGGACTAGGAGCGTATGCTTATATTCCAACCCCTGGCGTCGCTACCTGACGCCAGTGTAGCTTTCTCATCGTGTTGAGGTAACGTTTTGCACTCTTAGGACCCCCAAACCACAGCCTGTTAATCAAGATTAAAATTGATGTTTTTGAAGTGTTTTAATTCACTAATCAAGATTAATAATATGGGACTGTAGGCTGGTGGACTTGTACACGTGGGTTATTTGTGACTTTGGACTCTTTGGACGGTGTTTTTCTGACGTCAGACTTGCATGCAAGTGAAACTTGCCAACTTTTGCTTAGGGCCATGTTTTAGGCCACTTCCTTGTTTTTAGCGTAAAAGAAACTAGACAGTGAAATGATAGCTGTCTATGCGCAACTTTAAGATCTAGCTTGACAACGAAGCTAGATCTGTCACCCTGCCATGTCATTCATGCATTGTTGCCAGCCACGTTTAAATTCCTTATCTGTACGTACTTAAACTATTATCTGACATGCATTTGCATCTTACATGACATCCAAGTTGAATGTTGCATTCGTAGCACACGCTACAATACTTGTACTTCCTTGTTCAGGCTAGGTGCACCCCTATGCCATATTGAAAAACTCTTCCTGGCTCGTGATCCAGAAGCGGGCTTCATGTGTTGGTCAAAAGTCAATGCCCGATACACGTGGAGGGGTAGGGATAAGCGATCACTTGAGCTTAGGAGTTGGCCCGCGCAGCTACTCTAGCCAAAAGGCGTAATCTCTATGCACGACGTGCTTACTAGACTTGTCCTTGTCCTTGTGAATGTTCTTGCAAAACTTGATATCCATGCCATGATTTAAATGCTAGTTGCCATGTCATGCTCGTACCTTACTTTACTTGTTGCTCGCATGCTATATCTGTCATGTCATTGCATCATGCTAGAACTGCTAGTGCTTTACCTTTACTTCAGTTTCATTGCACAAGTCTCTTGTAGACTTGCTAACATGTGCCCCTTGCTCTTTTGGGTGTCACATGTTAGACCCTAAGCCAGAGACCGTAGCTGAGGACGAGGTGTTTGCTGTCGCTGAGCCGGAGCCTACATTTAAGGAGGAGTTGGTGGACACCGGTGACCAGTCTTAGAGACTGTTCTGAGTTGCTTGCTTTAGGATGTTGTTAGTTGTCGGTGCGTAGCACCATTACTTTGTTTTCTGTACGTTGTACTTTCGTTGGCCATGCCGGGCCCTTTTAGACTCTTTTACTTTTAGCCTGGAGGCTTTTTCTATGATGTTGATGAAGGATCCTGCCAAAACAGAGTTAGGATCGATAAATAAAGTTGAGACTTACGCTTGCGTATGCGGCACGGTAGTCTCGGAACTTTGCCTTCGGATTCGCCACGACGGATCGAGTCTTCTCACGAACGGAGTAAGGCTACTAAATCCACAATCTAAATCTCTACTTTAGATTAAGAACTTGGATAGAGGGAGAGGAAGTATTTCGGCAGAGCTTCGCTAGGATGAAGATGCATGCATGAATACCATGCAAAAGATGTAAGAAATGGCTTACCCTTGGGTCTTATTTATAGCCCCCAAGGTAGTTATTTTAGGGTAAATTGTTCCTTTGGAACAATTTAACTAAGGTGTACCATGATACATGGTACATTATAAGCTTAAGTTGTACCATATGCATGGTACAACATAAGCTTAAGATATTCCCCCTTTATTAGCCATATGTCGCATGCACTTATGCATATATAATGCGACTTTCCTACTCATCCAGAGATCCTCTCCGCAAGGGAACAGATTCCCTTTGCGTACGACTTCGTGTACGCGACGTTCGAGGTCCGTATTCCCTCGTACATCCCCTACAAGGGTGTACTAACGTCTTCCATATCCAACATCTCCCACTCACACTTGAGGGGATTGTAAGAGAACGTCTTTCTCTTAGTTCTTTCATCTATCATACCGAGAAATAGACCGTGCGACCGTCATGCGCGTAGAGTCTGTTGTTGTGCACTTGTTAGAGATACACAACGACCTCGAAGGTGCAAAGTTGAGTAGTTCAACGCATGCTTTACCCTAGATTATTTCTTCACATTTCTTGTACTTTATATTCAACAATTGAATCCCATCTGGATTACAATTGGCTGGCCAGCTTTGAATCATTAAAGTCCAAATGTGAATATGAAATCAATCTTCCTCTTCTTGCGAACCTTCTGATCTTGACTTGATTCGCTTTTCTAACGTGCCCCGCCGAGCCGAATTATTATAGCCCATTAGCAACACGCTAAGATAGCGATCACCTCGTCAAATCTAAAGGAACCAATTGGAGTCCTTGAGGGTAAGAGTTAAGACCCGTATGGCCTTTGAGTCTCACATAATAGCAAACACTATTGCTACTAACTCAGTGGTCGAAATGCAAACGTGGTATGAACACGTACTACAACATCACTCCTTTCCCAGGGAGAGTATGTCTTAATGATGTTGTACGGATGAAAGATCAGACACCACAGTGCCTATCTTTTTGAGTCCCCTTACTACTCGTGAAATATTCACGGACTCTCATCCTGCATAAGACAGATAGGATTAACAAATCCTATGAGATCTTTTTCAAATATCCTTGTGATACAGATCTCAGATCTTTTGTAAGCATCCATATGATGCAGATCTTTCATTCGACTATCTTGTTTAAGTCATGACTCTAAATCATTCGTCTAATGATTTTGACTTTAAACTAGTCTCATCTCTATCTTATCCATCTGATAAAATAAGGCGGTTGCTCATGTGAGAGAGCCAACCTTAATCTGTCCGACATACACACAATTCAGCTGAGATTTCAAAAATGTACACAAACATTTCTTAAGAAATTCATATGCAATGTTTGAAAAAGAACTTATTCTTTTATTAAATTTGATCTTTCTCAGACATAGGAATATATATTGGTACAACTCAGCTCTTACGCAATCCTTGGGATGATAAGTGTTTATAAAACACATTTCTGGGGATTGCTTTCGTAAGCTGATCCTCTATCATCTCATGCGTAGATATGTACCTTATGTCTACCTTCTTGGTTTTATCATAGTCTTTTGCAAATCTGCAGTTCCTTTAAGATACTGCATTATCCTCTTAACCGCTTTCCAATGTTCTTGCCCTGGGTTGGATTGGTAACGACTTACCATTCCAACGGCAAAACAGATGTCCGGTCTTGTATGCATCATAGCGTACATAAGACTATCAACTGTACTGGAATATGGAACTTTTTCCATAATTTCCTTTTCCTTTTGGTTCTTTGGACATGATTTCAGATATAAATTATCGCATCTGCTTATAGGAGTATCAATTGGACTTGCAGTCCTACATATTAAACTGTTCTAGAACCTTCTTTATATAAGTCTCTTGTGAAAGAGAAAGAAGTTTCTTTGAACGATTCCTTGAAATCTTAATTCCAAGGATATATGTGGCTTCCCCATGTCTTTCATCTCAAAACTGATGAAAGTCAAGCCTTGATATCCATCACAAAGCCCTTGTCATTTCTGGTTATTAAAATGTCATCTACATATAGAGACATAATAACATGCTTGCTTTTAATCCTCTTGATATATACGCAGTTATCTTCATCAAGCATGGAAAATCCATTTGATAAGACAACTTCTTGAAATCGTATATACAATTGCCTCGAGGATTATTTAAGACTATATATGGACTTACGAAGTTTACAAACCTTATGTTCGTTTCCTTCTTTTACAAACCCTGTTGGTTGTTCCATATAGATCTCCTCGTCCAATTCTCCATTGAGAAAGGCAGTCTTTACATCCATCTGATGTAATTTGATGTATAAGCAAGCTACCATTGCCAGAATCAGGCGAATCGAGGTAAAACGCACAACAGGTGAGAAGGTCTCTTCGTAGTCTATCCCTTCCTGTTGCGTAAAACCTTTCGCGACAAGGCGAGCTTTATATCTATCTATAGAGCCATTAGCCTTATGCTTGATCTTGAGAACCCATTTGTTCCCAATTGCTCTATGTCCTCTGGGTAAGTTAACTAAGTCCCAGACTTGGTTAACTTTCATGGATTTCAATTCCTCCTTCATCGCTTCCATCCATTTGTCTTTTGCAGGGCATGATACGGCCTGTTTGAAAGTAGCAGGCTCGTCATCATCTTGTAGTAAAGTCATAAAGGTTTGCGGAAATTCATCCTCAAATCTTAGAGGAGCCAACCTTGTATGACTACTACGTCGTATTTGAGATTCTTCAAGTCCTTGTTGACTCGAATTTAGATCAATTCTAATATCACTCCCACTTGGAATGTCGTTAGAATTGCTCCCACTTGGATCATTAATTGCTCCCACTTGGATCATTATTCCCGTATGGAATAGGATAATCGTCATTCGTATAATCCATTGGTGAAGGTTGAAACGTATTTTCGTTTTCACTAAGAATTCTCCCACTCGAATGAGGTAATCCTTCTTGATCATAATTCTCAAATAGAGATAAGTCCTGACTTATCTCGCCCTGTCTTGGAAACTCGTTTTCCAAGAAAGTGACATCCCTCGACTCAAACTCAATTAACCCACCATTGTCTTCCTGACTAACAAAAACATAACCTTTGGAGTTTTCTGCGTATCGTATAAAGATACATTTCCTTCCCCTTGGCCCAAGTTTGCCATACTTATGGGAGGAAATATGTGCGTAGAATGCACAACCCCAAGGTTTCAAAAATGTTTAAGTCAGGAGACCTTTGGTTCCACAACTCATAAGGAGTGGAGCTAACTGATTTCGAGGGTACGCAGTTTAAAATGAAAAACGGCCGTTAATAATGCATCACCCCAAAAAGGTGATTGGCAAGTTAGCTTGCGCCATCATTGAACGGACTATTTCCATTAAAGTCCTATTTCTTAAAACTCGTTGATTGATATTCACCACCCCTATCGGTTTGCAAGACCTTAATCTTGTGATCTAATTGATTCTCCACTAAACTCATATAGTTTTTAAAGCAAGCCAAAGCTTCACTTTTGTGGGATATCAAATAGATATGTCCGAATCGGGTGAAATCATCAATAAAAGTGATGAAATAGGACTTTTCGCGTCTTGTCTTGACATTCATCGGACCACATATGTCCGAATGGATAAGCTGTAATGGAACCTCGGCCCTTGTGCCGGTTCCAAACAGCTTGCGACAAGATTTCCCCACAAGGCAATGTTCGCAGGTCGACATTTCAACCTTTGAAACATTTGATAGAAGGCCACGTTTGGCAAATCTATCCATACGCGTTGGTCCAATATGACCAAGCCTTGTGTGCCAACAAATTATATTAGACTCATTAGTCAAAGAATTTGTCATAAGGAAATTTTCATTACATGAGAAATCATACATTGTACTTATTACAATAAATCCTTTGAAATACAAACCCAGTACCAATAAAGGAATTATTACAAAATAGGTCCATATTACAATCATGAAGGAACCAACCAAGACCCATTAAATTGACCACAGTTTTAATATTCCTTTGAATATATGGAATGAAGAGAACATCATGAGGTAGGAGAGTGCGGCCGTTGTCCAAGACTAGCTTGCGAGTCCCAACGCCTTTCACTTCAACACGTGTGTTGTTTCCTACATTGATCCACTTCATTCCTTGGGGTATCCGGTGATACTCCACGAAGGACCGTCTGTCCTTTGCTATGTGGTCGGTGGCACCTGAATCAATTATCCCAAAATGGATTAGATTCCACAAGAAATAGTGAACTAGAAACACATATGTAACTAGTATTACAAGTTACCTCGTCACTTCCACTCGTACACGAACGAGCATAATGACCGAGCTTGTTGCACTTGAGCACTTGATCCTTTTCAAGTCTTTCTTCTTGTGCCATTTCTTGTGCCCACCCTTATGTTTGGGTTCCTTGGTAGACTCAGGTTGCTTATTACGTTCATTAGAAGATTTCGAACGATCTTTACGTTTCTTTCCCCCGTGTGAGGAACTAGCAACCATGTGCACTTCTGCACTTGGCTTGGCAGCCGCAAGCCGCTCTTCCTCTAATTCGAGGTGCTTGGAAACATCGTTGAAGGTCTTGATGCTCTCATTATGAGTGAGAAGCATCTTCATCTGATCCCACCCATTTGGTAGGGAACGTATGACTGCTTGGATTTGTTGCTCATCTGTGAGCACATGACCTGCATCCTTTAACTCCGAGATAAGGTTCGCCATATGTCGCAGATGTTTCCCCATGGAATGATCTGGACATTTCTTATATGAATCGAACCTTATAGTTAAGGAGCGAAGTTTGGACACCGATGTGCCACCGAACTTCTCCTCTAGCTTGGACCATATGTCCATGGCTAGGTCATGTTCTCGAAAGATGAGCATTATGTCATCAGCCATACTGCTTAATAACGTAATGCGCGCTATCTTGTTCTTCCGAGACCAAGCATCAAAAGCTTCCTTGTCTCGTCGGTGTTGGGCCATAGTGCCCAACTCGGGTTCAATCATAACGTTCTTTAGAGTTTCGAGCACTTCTTTCTCCTCTAGAACGTATTGTATCTTGATGGACCAAAGTTTGTAATTATCGCCGTTGAGTTTTTCACCTCTGTTTAACTCAGCGACGATATTCTTTGAAGCGGAAGACATTTTACTTTTAAAATGCTGCAAAAAACACAAAACCGAAGGTTTGATCAAAACATTGCATAAAAATTCTTAAAATATAACTCCCACTTGAAATGATAATAGAATATCCTATTTGGATAGTTCTAAAAATTCAAATCCCACTTGGAATTATATTATATTTGATAAGTTACTTTCGAAAAATATTGAAGATGTTGTTCTAGAATCGAAAAGGTCTCTATGATTCCAATCACCATCTAGAACAACCTTCAATATTCCCCCATCACTTATCAAACAATCGTACTCTGATAGTACTTCGCAGCGGAAAATTACTTTTGAAAAACATATCTTTCAAAATGGAATAGGTGAGAGTTTGCGCAAAGAATTTTAGCGCAACAATTGCCAAGCCACGAGACCTGTTCTACACACCCATGGGTTAGATAACCATGGCCGGATCGTGGTAGGACTTGGAATTCTAAATTGCGCTATCCCGATTAAGGACGGGACATAACCTATTTGAAAAACACCTTTTTCAAAAAATTTGAAAATACATTGGCTAATCTCCGTAGAGTAGAGCACAATGTTATGTGTACATTGGCTAATCTCCGTAGAGTAGAGCACAATGACATGGCTAATCTCGCATGAAGTATAGCACTATGGCTAATCTTCAAGGAGTAGAGCCCAATGGAAAAACTTCATTAAAACGTTAGCCCCGTATGGACTAGTTGGCCCTGTGGTTAGCCCCGTATGGGCTAATCGGCATATTCGAGTTTGACCAAGGCCTTTTGTCACCCCGTATGGGTCAGTTGGCAAGTTTGCAATCGACCCATACCTTCTGTCGGATTGGTCGACCAAAAACACCAAATTGGTCGACCAATTTTGGTCTGCAACTTCTTCCTGGCTAGTGCCGATCAGACCGGCCCTTGGCCAAAGAACAACCGCTGCAGGGCCGACCGTGGCCCTGGCAGCGACCAGGCCCTGGCCTCTGCCAGGGCCGGGGCCGGCCAAGCCCTGGCCAGCGGCCAGGGCCCCTGCCCTGGCCTCGGCCAGGGCGGCCAGGCCCTGGCCTGAGGCCAGGGCGCTGCCCTGGCCCCTGCCAGGGCGGCCTGGCCCCTGGCCGGGACCAGGGCCCCTGCCCTGGCCTCGGCCAGGCCCTGGCCTGAGGCCAGGGCGCTGCCCTGGCCTCTGCCAGGGCGGCCAGGCCCCTGGCCGGGGCCAGGGCCCCTGCCCTGGCCCCGGCCAGGGAGGCCAGGCCCTGGCCTGGCCGCGGCCAGGGCCTTCTGGCCCTGGCCGTGGCCGGCCAGGGCCGGCCTTGGCCTGGCCTGGCCTGGCCGCGGCCAGGGCTCCCTGGCCATGGCCCGGCCATGGCCTATTGGCCTTGACCGGCCATGGCCTATTGGCCTTGACCGGCCATGGCCTATTGGCCTTGACTGGCCATGGCCCTTTAGCCATGGCCGGTCTCCCCTCTTTCATGGGGTGGCCGCATGCACTCCTCCCCCTTGATGGGGTGGTCGCCGGTGGTTATTGGCCGTAGCCAACCCCCTCCGCATGGGGAGGGGGTGCATGGCCTTCATAGCCCATTTGGCCATGGCGCACATGCACTAAAATTCATCTTCTCCGATGGAGATAACTACCATCATCTTCCTCGATGAAGCACCCGTTCGTCGATGAAGCACCCGTTCGTCGAGAAATTATTTATTTCCTAATGGCCGTGTGCCAAAAATGAAAAATAACATACTACGTGAACGGTCGGTTCTTCCCGTCACGGAGAGTTCCTACCATATCCGTAATGATAGGAGACCCTAACGTGAAAAGAACAACCGCTGCGTTCTCTTCGTCACGAAGCGTTCCTACCATATCCGTAATGGTAGGAGACCCATTCGTGAAAAAGACAACGACTCATTCATAGTTTCGACGGGACGGTGGTTTGACCGGGACGAACCCATATGGCTCCGATACCAATGAAGGATCCTGCCAAAACAGAGTTAGGATCGATAAATAAAGTTGAGACTTACGCTTGCGTATGCGGCACGGTAGTCTCGGAACTTTGCCTTCGGATTCGCCACGACGGATCGAGTCTTCTCATGAACGGAGTAAGGCTACTAAATCCACAATCTAAATCTCTACTTTAGATTAAGAACTTGGATAGAGGGAGAGGAAGTATTTCGGCAGAGCTTCGCTAGGATGAAGATGCATGCATGAATACCATGCAAAAGATGTAAGAAATGGCTTACCCTTGGGTCTTATTTATAGCCCCCAAGGTAGTTATTTTAGGGTAAATTGTTCCTTTGGAACAATTTAACTAAGGTGTACCATGATACATGGTACATTATAAGCTTAAGTTGTACCATATGCATGGTACAACATAAGCTTAAGATATTCCCCCTTTATTAGCCATATGTCGCATGCACTTATGCATATATAATGCGACTTTCCTACTCATCTAGAGATCCTCTCCGCAAGGGAACAGATTCCCTTTGCGTACGACTTCGTGTACGCGACGTTCGTGGTCCGTATTCCCTCGTACATCCCCTACAAGGGTGTACTAACGTCTTCCATATCCAACAGTTGAAACTTATTTTATGGATATTCTGAGATTGCTTTTTGTCTCATTTCCTTCATTATTATCTTTGTTTCGTATCGCATTTGCAAGGACCTACCATTTAAAGTTTATTGACGCTTATCAGACTTGCAGCTTCATAGCTTCAAGTCTGAGCAGACCTTCTCACGCCTCGCCTCCATATTTTTGGGAAGCGGGGCGTGACAGGTTTTGTTGGTGGCCCATGCAGGTCACCTCTTGCCACTGCGAATTATCGGAACAACGATAATAACAGAATGTCTAGAAAATAAATTACAACATCCAAGTCATAAGCTTTGAGTCTAAAATTTTGTTCGTTTTCTATGTCATTAGATGGCTGGGAGACGACAGACCCGAGCTGGTGGTGGGCCCAATCGTGCTGAGGTACCAGATAGAGAGCCCACCAACGCTGAGATCATGAGGATAATGCATCAGATGATGCAGGTGCAGCAAGGGATGCTTCTGAATACCCAGAGTGCCCCTCGCTTCGAGGCAGGAGCGAAGCAGTTTCGGGAGCTGGGCCCAACTTACTTTGATGGATCTGAAGGACCGTTGGTTGCTGAGGAGTGGATCAGAAATACTGAGGATAATCTGAAGATGTCGAAGATCAACCCGGCTGGATGGGTTGAGTTGGTGAAGAAGCAGCTTCGGGATAATGCCCGCAACTGGTGGGATGCAGAAGAGGAGCTGTTGGTGAGTCCTATACCTTGGGATACTTTCAAGTCCAGGTTCGATGAGGAGTACTTTCCGAAGGCTGCCAGGAGGGAGATGTTGCAACGCTTCATTGAGCTGAAGCAGGGAAATCTGACGGTGGACCAATACCATCAGGAGTTCACCAGGCTGAGTCGTTTCGTGTCGAAGATGGTGGAGGATGCTGAGGAGAAAGCTCAGAGGTTTCTACAGGGCCTTTCCCTGGACTTGCAGAGCCTGATGTCTTCGTCAGATCTGGAGTCATATCAGAAGTTGCTGGTAGCTGCACGGAGATAGGAGCTGATTGCGAGGCAGAAGAGAGGACAGACATCGGGAGCTGTGAAGAGGCCTATGGAGCAGTTCAGAGGAGTGGTTAGGCCTGGGTTCAAGCCTAATCAGCCAGTGCAGTTCAAGAGGCCAGGTAGGCCTACTCAGAAGACTTGCCATTTCTGCGGCAAGACCGGGCATGTCAAGGAGCAGTGTAGGAGGATGTTGGGACAGTGCCTGATTTATGGAGATCCTACTCATACTATGAAGGAGTGCCCGAAGTCTAAGCAGCCTTGGAAGGAACCAGTTGCAGCACAGCCATTACAACAGAGAGCATCTGTACCTGCAGGACATGGAGCAGCCCTCGTTCCACAGAGGCAGGCTTTTCAGCAGGCCATGCAGCCGAGGAGGCAGGCCTTCCTGATGACTGCTATGAAGAGCGAGACTGTGGATGAGGTTATCGCATGTAACCCTCTGTCTAGTTGTTTCCTTCCTTAGTTAGTTTTGGTTGCTAGCTTATGCTTGGTTGATTGCATATGATTGTTTAAATAGGGTTTGATTGTTAGATTGTTTCTTAGGTGTGATTTTGGTATGCACATTTCCTGCACGAGTCCTCTTTGACTCCGGTGCATCGATGTGCATTATATCCCGGAGCTTCGTGGAGAAGCATTCCTTGACGACATCCCATCTTCCCAAGAGTTGGAACATCGTTACAGGAAATGGCGTGATCTCGGTGCATCGTGGTTGCAATTCTTGCTCTTTGGTGGTCGGTGGACATGAGCTTTACGTTGATTTTATTGTCCACGACATCATCAACTATAATGCCGTCCTTGGGATGGATTGGCTTGCGAGTTTCTATGCTACGATCGACTGTCGGAGGAAGAAGGTGGTGTTCGAGATCCCAGGACATCCAGTGTTTGAGTTCAGTCGAGGTAGCAGTTCGCTTGGCCCAGTCAGATTTCGAGCCAGACCGGTGGAGATTGTTGCTATGCAGATGGAGCAGTGTAGACCAGCTGTGGTGCGTGAATTCGACGACGTCTTCCCCGAGGAGATGTCTGGACTGCCGCCCGATCAAGCTCTCGAGTTTTCGATCGATCTTATTCCGGGGGCGCAGCCTATTTCGAAGGCGTCGTATCGTATGGCTCCAGCAGAGTTGGAGGAGTTGCGTAGGCAGCTGGATGAGCTTTTACAGAAGGGTTACATTAATCCTAGTGTGTCTCCGTGGGGAGCACCGATTCTGCTAGTAAAGAAGAAGGATGGTTCGCGTCGCATGTGCGTGGACTACAGGGAGTTGAATGTTGTGACCATCAAGAATAAATATCCATTGCAACGTATAGATGACATTTTTGATCAGCTTGGAGGTTCGAGGGTGTTCTCTAAGTTGGATCTGAGGAGTGGTTATCATCAGCTCAAAGTAAAGAAGGAAGATATCCTGAAGACAGCATTCAGGACAGTATGGTCACTACGAGTTCGTGGTTATGCCTTTCGGTGTAACCAATGCGCCCGCAGTTTTTATGAACCTGATGAATCTGATCTTCTACGACTTTCTAGACAAGTTTGTCGTTATCTTTATTGACGACATCCTGATCAATTCAAAGTCAGAGGAAGAGCATGCATCGCATTTGAGGACAGTGTTAGAGATTTTAAGGAAGCATCGTTTGTATGCTAAGTATTCCAAGTGCGAGTTCTGGCTTGATAAGGTTGCTTTTCTTGGACACGTGGTGTCAGGGGATGGAATTTCAGTGGATCCCGAGAAGATTACGGCTATCAGAGAGTGGCATGTTCCGCAGTCAGCGTCTGAGATCAGGAGTTTCCTTGGGCTTGCAGGTTATTATCGGTGTTTCATTAAGGACTTCTCCCGTATTGCTGAGCCAATGACCAGACTGACGCGGAAGGATGTACCATTTGTTTGGTCTGATAATTGTGGGAAGGCTTTTGATATTTTGAAGGAGAGATTGACGACTGCCCCTGTTCTTGCTGTGCCTGATCGGAGTGGAGGATTCGAGATCTTTTGCGATGCTTCTGGCAAGGGTCTTGGTTGCGTGTTGCATCAACATGGGCATGTGGTTGCGTATGCTTCTCGTCAGCTCAAGGCTCATGAGAAGAATTACCCGACACACGATTTGGAGTTGGCCGCCGTTGTGTTTGCGCTGAAGATTTGGAGGCACTTCCTGCTGAGTGAGAAGGTGAAGATCTTCACCGATCACAAGAGCTTGAAGTACATTTTTACTCAGAAGGAGCTCAACATGTGACAGCGTAGATGGTTAGAGCTCATGGCAGATTATAAGATCAACTTGCAGTATCACCCTGGCAAGGTGAATGTGGTTCCAGATGCGCTGAGCAGGCTTCCAGCGGTGATGATGTTGACTTCGCAGTGGAGAATGTAGCAGGATTTTTACGAGTCTGGTATTGAGATTATTCTTCCTGGAGAGACTTCTTCGTTGATGAGTATGCAGATACAGTCGACGATCGTGGATAGGATCAAGGCTGGACAGGCTGGAGATGCTAAGCTGGTGAAGATTCGGGAGCAGGTGGAAGCCGGTCTGCGGACTGACTTCTTGATTCATGAGGATGGTTCGTTGAGATTTAGAGCCAGGTTGTGTGTGCCAGCTGGAGATATCAGAGAGGAATTATTGGTGGAGGCACACAGTTCGCCGTATTCTGTACATCCTGGTGGCACCAAGATGTATAAGGATCTTCGCCTAAACTACTGGTGGCATGGTATGAAGAGGAGTGTGGCTCGGAGTGTGGCCAAGTGTTTAGTATGCCAGCAGGTAAAGGCGGAGCATCAGCGTACGGCAGGGTTGCTACAACCGCTTCCGATTCCGGAGTGGAAGTGGCAGCACATCACTATGGATTTCGTGACTGGACTACCTCGGAGTCCAAAGCAGAATGACGCAATTTGGGTGATCGTAGACCGATTGACCAAATCCGCGCACTTTATTCCCTTCCGAGTAGGACAGTCTACTGAGACGCTAGCGAGGAGATATATGGAGGAGATTGTACGACTTCACAGAGCCCTGTGGGTATCGTGTCGGACAGAGACACGAGATTCACATCTCAGTTTTGGCAGAGCCTGCAGAAGAACTTTGGTACGAGTCTGAGTTTCAGCACAGCGTACCATCTGCAGACAGATGGCCAGTCCGAGAGGACGATTCATATTTTGGAGGACATGCTGAGAGCGTGCATGTTGGACTTCAAGGGATCTTGAGAGGATCATCTCCACCATGTGGAGTTTGCCTACAATAATAGCTACCAGGCAAGTATTGGTATGGCGCCTTTCACCACGCTATATGGGAAGAAATGTTGATCGCCACTGAGCTGGGATGACATTGGAGATCGGGAGCTGTTAGGGCCAGAGATGATTGTGGAGGCCGTGGAGGTTATGAGGAACATCCGGTAGAAGCTGAGGATTGCGCAGGACCGTTTCAAGCATTGGGCTGATGCTAAACAGAGGCCTTTGGAGTTTCAGCCTGGAGATCATGTCTTTCTGAAGATTTCTCTGAACCGCGGAGTTATCCGATTTGGGAAGAGAGGCAAGCTGAGTCCGAGGTACATTGGGCCGTTTGATGTTCTGGAGAGAGTTAGAGCGGTGGCTAATCGCTTGGCATTGCCACCATCGCTGGAGGGAGTTCACGACGTATTTCACGTATCTCAGTTACATCGATACGTTAGTGATCCGTCACATGCTGTGGATTTCTCGGAGATCACGGTTCGTCTGGATCTGTCTTATGATCAGCAGCCAGTTGAGATTCTGGATCGACGGCAGAAGCAGCTGAGGAATAAGACCGTCGACTTGGTTCGAGTGCAGTGGCGTCATGGTTCCCCTGGGAGTCCACGTGGGAGCGTGAGGATGATATGAGAGAGCGCTTCCCGCACCTCTTCCTGAGCATTGCTTGATGTTGATTCTGAGGATGGAATCATTTCTAAGGTGGGGAGGATGTAACGGTCTGTTTTCATTGTACTTTGTTCGTGCACGTGCTTTTGACCGTGCATGTATTTATTTTAGACTCTGTTTGTTTGTGAAAACTTTGGTGTGATATGTCGTTGTGAACGTCTCTAAGAGTATTAAATTGTGGCACTAATTTGGAACGACATTTCTCGGGTCGTTCTCCACGATTTGATCTTATTCGAAGAGACGTTGTGATTTTCAATTTTGACGTAAGACGTTTCTATTTTTAGTTTCGTCGATCGACGTCGAAATTGAGATCCGTCTTCTTAGCTTCCCTTCTCTCATCGTCCCGATCACCCCAATATTTATTTCTCAATTTTTGGATTTTATTTGACCTATTTTATATTTTTGGCCAAGCTTAAAATATTTTTAAATACCAAGTTTTAAAGTATTTTCGACCCAATATAATTTCTATTAGATTATAACTCTTCAAAACATTTTTGACCCAAATCCTAGCCCTATCTTGGCCGCACCCTAGCCTTGCGTGAGTAGGGGAGAGAGAGAGAGAGAGAGAGAGAGAGAGAGAGAGAGAGAGAGAGAGAGAGATGAGTCTTTATTGATTTTAAAATCCTAATCCTAATAGAATTAACCCTAGACCAAGTCAACCCACCTACACTATATAAACAACCCCTAGGATACCCTATTTTCCCAAGAAAACAAACCCTAGCCGTCCCCACATCTCAAAATCCCACTTGCAACGTTCGTCGCAACCAAGCCCCGCAGCCGCCCCCGCACGACCGACGAAATCCCCTGTTTTCCCTCGGTCTGACCGAGGCTCACCCCGCACCGCCGCTCCGCTCCGCACGTTGCAACTGCAACGTTGCAATGCGCCCCGCTCCCCGCTGCGACCGAGAGTTTCCATCGGCCTGACCGATAGAACGGCCCGCTCCGCATCGCACCCTGCTCCGCTGCAGCCCGCAGCGCCCGACCGAGAGCCCCCATCGGTCTGACCGACCCGCTCCCCCGCACCGCCGCTCCGTTGCAACCCGCTTCGTTGCAACCCCCGCCTCAAGCGCCCGACCGACAGATCCCCTCGCACCGGCCCGCTGTGACCGAGAGCCCCGCCTTGCAACGATCCCCGCAGCGACCGACCGACCCCGTGCCTTGTTCTCTCGGTCTGACTGAGAGAAATCTCCGCAGCGGCTCGGTCTGACCGAGCGATGTTCGTCGCAACATCGCAACTTTCACATCGCTTGCCACCGTGGGCCCCCCAAGTTCTCCAGAGGTGTTGTGGGTCCCCCATTGGCCCCTACTACTACTGTGGGTCCCACCTAGGTGTGTTCTCTTCGTGGATTTGCCGATTACGACGTTGCGATACGTCGTAGCCGTCGTCGCACGTTCTAGCTTTGGAATCTTGGTTCATTGATCTGGTTGCTGCCCAGACTATTCGAGCGAGGAATCTAATCTGGAATTTGGACTAGGAGCACGTTCTTATATTCCAACCCCTGGCGTCGCTACCCGACGCCAGTGTAGCTTTCGCGTCGTGTTGAGGTAACGTTTTGCACTCTTAGGACCCCCAAACCACAGCCTGTTAATCAAGATTAAAATTGATGTTTTTGAAGTGTTTTAATTCACTAATCAAGATTAATAATATGGGACTGTAGGCTGGTGGACTTGTGCACGTAGGTTATTTGTGACTTTGGACTCTTTGGATGGTGTTTTTCTGACGTCAGACTTGCATGCATGTGAAACTTGCCAACTTTTTCTTAGGGCCATGTTTTAGGCCACTTCCTTGTTTTTAGCGTAAAAGAGACTAGACAGTGAAATGATAGCTGTCTAGGCGCAACTTTAAGATCTAGCTTGACAACGAAGCTAGATCTGTCACCCTGCCATGTCATTCATGCATTGTTGCCTGCCACGTTTAAATTTCTTACCTGTATGCACTTAAACTATTATCTACCATGTATTTGCATCTTACATGACATCCAAGTAGAATGTTGCATTCGTAGCACACGCTACAATACTTGTACTTCCTTGTTCAGGCTAGGTGCACCCCTATGCCATATTGAAAAACACTTCCTGGCTCGTGATCCAGAAGCGGGCTTCATGTGTTGGTCTGTAACGACCCACTTACGGGGCCCGTTACTGCTTGGAACATGCACAAGTCCTGCTAGGCACCAATGAAGTCAACACAGGCTATGTTGCAGAAATACGCCAAAATACTGATAATGAAAGTGGTTTTACAACCTTATTACAACCCAGCAGCTAACAGGAAAGGAAAATAAAACAGAATTCAAAAGATACATCAATCCATACTGAAAGCAACATAGCAAATCTCTCACACTCACTCTCAATACACAGGGTCCTGCTGGTCCTGCTGGTCGTACTCAACCACAAACTCAGCGTCTGCGGCCTCTGGTGCAAACTCCTCGACCTGTGAGATATCTGGCGAGTCCACCACAAAGAGAAGGGTCGTCAGGATCAGACGTAACTCAAAGTATCACTATACATGGATATTGAAACAAATGTACAAGCATGGCAATTTAAAAGTAAAGAGGTAAAGTGCAAACAATATTGGTAAGGGAAAAAGAGAGCAGAAAGGTAACTTTGCAGTTTTATATCCATCATCAATTTCTAGCAATTAAAAATGCAATATTAAAAGTGACTATGTAACAAGAGTCTATTTGTGCTTATACCTAGACCGTGACTTATAATGCGGGGTGCAATGACCAACCAAGAGGCCACCTCTTACCACGGGTGCTACCCGGGCGAACTATGCTATGAATACTATGAATACTATGAAATAATCTGTGATCTGTGATGGTTGTCACCGGCTACTATGATGGGTTGCTAGAACCCGCACGGTGACAACAAAGGCTGGACTAGTCGCTCCCGCACCCTCGCTATTATAAGTTACCCCAAAACCCAGTGTCGGTGCAATTTTCTAGCATGTCACATTTTCAGTTACAACTTTCTGTCAATCATGTCATGAAGCCCAATTCTGCTTCCTTTACGATACTGTGCAATTTACGATACGGTACCATGCAATTTTAGCTAACAGTTCAAGAATGGAAACACTGTGTTAATGAAATAAAAGTAGGTTGGCATGCATTTGTTTTTGTTTTTAAGACCCATGTCAATGATACGATGAGTTACCAAAAATCGCCTTGTCGTAAAAAGGCGTGTTTTGGAAGGCGGTTGGTGTACCTGGTTCACACGGTTTACGAACGAGTTAGTTTAACGAAATAATAATATGTTAAGAGGTCAAGTTACACTAACTTATAACTAAAACTTAATACAAAAATTTCTTAACTAAGATAACTTCACTTATAAACTTAATTATATGAAAATTTAACTTGGCATATAGTTAAAACATAACTTAACTTAATAAACAAAATTAACTTAACTTTATAACCTAACTTAGTATAAAAATTAACTTAGGTTTAAAAACTTATACTTAAAATAATTACTGTTACTAACTTATAAAATAATTTAATTTCATAACTAAAACTAAAAACTTAATAATTTATAACAAATAACAATATAACTAATAACTTATATAATAATATTAATAAAACTTATATTAAAACTTTACCCCCCCCCCCCCTGTTACTCACCCCCCCTCTTGTTCTTCTCCTTCTCCTTCTCGTTTCCTGTTCTTTTTTTTTTTTCCCTTTTTTTGTTGCTGCAGAGGGCGAAGGGGCAAGGGGCTTCGGCGATCGGGCTTGAGATCGGAGGCGGGCGTCTGGCGCTTGGGGATAGGGCGGCTCACGGGGGGAGGGGGCCTGGGCGGTGTACGGCGAGGGTTGGCGGCGGCGGGCCTGGGTGACGCGGTGGCTGCGAGATCGGGGGGGCGGATCCGAGATTGACGGCGACGATCGGATCCTTAGGGGTGCGGATCGGAGACCGGAGCGATGTGATCCGAGGTCGGTGGGCCTAAGCACGGCGGCTGAACGGCGATCGGAGCTCGGGTGGTGAGGAGCGGCGGTGGTGGCGGTCTGATGATGGTTATCTTGGGGGTTTGATTTTGGGGTTGATTTTGGGGGATTTGTGGTTTCAGATTTCTCTCTCTGGCTTGTGATCTCTGGTTTGTTTTTGGGGAGAGGGATGGTGGTGATGTGAATGGGTTTAGGTGTTTGCTGGTTGCTTGTTTGGTGGAGTTGTATGGTGGAGGAGGTGGTGACTGATTTGTTGTTGTATGGAGGAGGGGGTGGTTGATGGTGGTGGCTGAGGGGGAGATGGTTGCTGTGATGGTTGCACTGACGATGCATGTGGGTTGCTGCTTGTTCCTGTTGCAGTATTGATTTAAGGATAAGGGGGAGGGGAGACAGATTGAAGGGTATGGTTGGAGGTAGGGGAGATGACTTGAAAGCAATGTTGGATCTCACCGATTTCTTTCGGTGGGATTTAATTGGGTAGGTTAGGGTTAAGTAGATGGTAAAATAAGTTAGGAAAGGTAACTTAGTAAAATGAATTTAGTCAAAAATAATTAGCTAATTAGTAATTAACATTTAGTTAAAAGAATTTTTTGTGATTTTAAAATAGTTAGTAGTAATTAGCTATGGTTACACGGCCGATGGTTACGCCACGACAAAACTAAAATAAAGACGCGCTCGCGTCAACGTACGGACAAAGATTACTCGGATGAAAATAACCGGATCAACGAAGTAAAAATACATGCACACAACAGTCAAACACGTCTAAAATACAGATCGTTACATCCTACCCTCCTTAGAATAATTCCGTCTCCGGAATTCTCTACTGTGTAGGGAAGAGGTAGGGGTATCGTCCTCGCATCTCATCCTCTCGCTCCCAGGTAGACTCCACTGGCGAGTCGCAACGCCACATCACTCTGACTAGCTCAATAGTCCTGTTCCTGAAGACTTTCTGGCGTCGATCAAGGATCTCTACGGGTTGCTGCTCGTACGTCAAGTCTGGACGAACTGCGATCTCTGAGTAGTCCACGACATGACTCGGGTCGCTCACATAGCGACGCAACTGCGAGATGTGGAATACATTATGCACTCCCTCTAAGGCAGGGGGTAATGCAAGCTTGTATGCCACCTCTCCGACTCGCTCCAAAATATCGAATGGCCCAATAAATCGAGGACTGAGCTTTCCTCTTCGACCAAAACGAATCAATCCTCGGTTGGGCGAGATCTTCAAAAAAACATGATCACCGGGCTGGAACTCCAGATGTCGACGCTTCGCATCTGCCCAGTGCTTGTACCTGTCCTGAGCCAGCTGCAGCTTCTCTCTGATGATCCGAACCACATCCACGGCTTCGGTGATTAGCTCAGGACCAACCAACTCTCGATCTCCTACATCATCCCAGCTCAAGGGGGATCGGCACTTTCTCCCATACAGTGCCGCGAAAGGTGCCATACCAATGCTAGACTGGTAGCTGTTGTTGTATGCAAACTCCACCAAATGTAGATGATCTTCCCATGATCCTTTGAAGTCCAGCATACATGCCCATAGCATGTCTTCCAGTATCTGAATAGTACGCTCTGACTGACCATCTATCTGCGGATGGTAAGCCGTACTAAAACTCAAGTGAGTCCCCAAGCTCTCCTGAAGGCTCCTCCAGAAACGAGATGTGAACCTGGTGTCTCTGTCCGAGACAATGCTGATAGGAACTCCATGCAGCTTTACAATCTCATCCATGTACTTCTTGGCCAATACTTCTGTAGACTGGCCCACTCTGAAAGGAATGAAGTGCGCTGACTTGGTCAATCGATCTACGATCACCCAGACAGCGTCATTCTGCTTTGTACTCTTGGGTAGACCAGTCACGAAGTCCATCGTGATGTGCTGCCATTTCCACTCCGGAATGGGCAATGGCTGCAACAAACCGACAGTTCTCTGGTGTTCAGCCTTCACCTGCTGGCACACAATACACTTCGCTACGCTCTGAGCGACGCTTCTCTTCATGCCATGCCACCAGTAATGCTGTCGCAGATCCTGATACATCTTGGTACCTCCAGGATGTATAGAGTAAGGAGAACTGTGAGCTTCCTCCAATAACTCATCTCTAATGGCACCAGACGGTACACAGATCCTGTCCTCAAACCTCAAGGACCCATCTGCATGAATCTTAAACGCTGGCCTCTGGCCTGCTATCACCAGATCTCTAATCTTCCGCAGCTTCTCATCCTCCATCTGAGTAGACTTGATTCTCTCTACCAAGGTCGACTGGATATGCATGCCCATCAAAGATGCAGTCATCCCTGGTAGAATCACTTCTATACCCATGTCTCGGATCTCTTGTTGCAATCTCCACTGAGTCGTAAGGGTCATCACTGCTGGAAGACGACTCAATGCATCCGGTACAACATTGACTTTCCCAGGATGGTACTGAAGGTCAATGTCATAATCTGCCATGAGCTCGACCCATCGTCTTTGACGCATGTTGAGCTCCTTCTGAGTGAAGAGATACTTCAGACTCTTATGATCCGAGAACACCTTCACGTGCTCACCCAATAGGAAGTGCCTCCAAATCTTCAATGCAAAAATCACTGCCGCCAACTCAAGATCGTGAGTGGGGTAGTTCTTCTCATGTATCTTCAACTGCCTGGATGCATATGCCACGACTCGACCGTGCTGATGTAGCATGCATCCAAGTCCCTTGCCAGATGCATCACAGAAGACTTCGAATCCTCCTGATCGGTCTGGAATGATCAAGATGGGTGCAGTCGTCAACCTCTTCTTCAGCTCCTGGAAGGCATCCTCACATGCTTTCGACCAAACAAACATCACATCCTTTCTCGTTAATCGCGTCATGGCTCTCGCGATCTTCGAGAAGTCTTTAATGAACCTCCGGTAGTAGCCAGCTAGTCCCAAGAAGCTTCGAATCTCGGTCACCGTTCAGGGGACGGGCCAGTTTTGAACAGCGGCTACTTTTTCAGGATCAACAGCAATCCCTGCTCCAGACACCACGTGGCCTAGAAATGCCACCTCGTTTAACCAGAACTCGCACTTGCTAAGTTTGGCATAAAGCTGGTGTCTCCTCAGGGTCTCGAGAACCTTCCTGAGATGCTCTGCATGCTCCACTGCATTCTTCGAGTAGATGAGAATGTCGTCGATGTAGACTACTACGAACTTATCCAAGTATTCATACAATACTTGGTTCATGAGACTCATAAATACCGCGGGTGCATTGGTCACACCAAACGGCATCACTAAGTACTCATAATGTCCGTATCTGGTCCTGAATGCAGTCTTGGGAACATCTTCATCCTTCACCTTCACTTGATGGTACCATGTCCTCAGATCCAGGTTCGAATAGACGCTTGACCCACCGAGCTGGTCGAAAAGATCGTCGATGCGCGGTAGAGGGTACTTGTTCTTCACGGTGACTTTGTTCAGCTCGCGGTAGTCAACGCACATACGAAGGGATCCATCTTTCTTCTTCACCAGCAATATAGGAGATCCCCAGGGAGATACACTGGGTCGTATCCACCCCTTCTTTAGAAGCTCATCTAGTTGGACCCGCAATTCTTCTAGCTCAGAAGGTGCTAGACGATACGGTCCCCTGGACATCGGCTGGGCTCCTCGCATTAGTTCGATGGCAAATTTAAGGGTGCGATCCGGAGGCAAACCTGTAAGGTCGTCTGGAAACACATCCAAGAACTCTCGAACCACTTCTGGTATCTCGGGCTCAGCGTCCATCGCGGCTGCTACTGCTTCGGTTGACTTAGCCTTGTACTTCACCGGTCCCACAGATCTGCTCCCACTAATGAACTCGAACTTCGGATGATCAGGAATGTCGAAGGCTACCCTCCTTCGACAACAGTCGATGGTGGCATGGAAAGTTCCCAACCAATCCATCCCGAATACAGCATCAAAGTTCGGGATATCAATCATCATGAAGTTAGCAAATAAAGCTCGCCCACAAATCACCACGGGACATTGAGGATACCCACTGGTCGCCTTTATCACTCCGCCACCCGTATTGACGTTCCAACCAGTAGATAAGGTTGTAACAGGAACGGTATGGATGCGAACGAATCGACTCGCTAGAAAGCAGTGTGATGCTCCCGAGTCGAACAAGGAGAGGGCGGGATTCCCAGCTACTAGCACGACACCTAGGTTCAAACACTAATCTAAGCAACCAATGCTAATGAAAGAAAAGATATACTAATAATGCAAGAATTATACCTGTGATCACTTCACCGGTGGCCTCGGCCTCTTCGACAGTCATGGTGTAAGCCTGGCATCTCGGTGGTGGCTGCCTTGCCTGCTGGAACACCCTCTGCTGTGGAGGCAGTGGTGGTCGCTGTGGGGCGATCCCAGTCGGGACAGCACGAGGAGCTGGAACTGGAACCGGAGCTGGAGCTGGAGCACGTGACCTATGATGCGGGCAATTCCTAGCCACGTGCCTAGACTCTCCACAAACCAGACAAAGGCCCAGAAAAACTCGACACTCAGATTTGAAGTGTCCAGACTTTTCGCAAAAGTGGCAGACTGGGAGGGCCTGCTGCTGTGGTCCTGGCCTCTTAAACTGCACCTGCTGGATAGGGTGGTGCATCTGGGGCCGTCTGCTTGGCCCAGCTTGGGTCGTTGGGGGCCTCGCAGATGCTGCCAGCATGCGTTCTTCCTTTTCCTCCTCTTCGACCATCTCATGGTTACGAGCAATGGCCAGAACTTCAGCATGTGTGGTCAGGCTAGCACCGACCATCATCCTTCGAATCTCAATATTGAGCCCCTGCTGGAACTGCTGGGCTCGAGGCATTTGTAACCATCTCTGGAGCAAACCTGCTGAGCCTGGAGAACTCAGCGTCATACTGATCCACCGTCATCGAACCCTGCTTCAGGTTGATGAACTTCTTCCTCATCTTGATCGTTGCATGTGGGGGAAAGTACTGAGCGTTGAAGGTACTTGTAAATACATCCCACGAAATCGGCAATCCCAAGCGGTCTTCAACCGCTTGCCACCAGTCTCTAGCACCATCCGTCAGTTGCCTCTTGACGACAGCCACCCAGGCTTCTTCTCGAATCTGAGATGCTCTCAGATCATCAGTGATGCGCTTGAGCCATTCTTCCGCCTGAAGATGGCTCTCAGTCCCTGCGAAGGTCTTCGGGCTCATCCCTCGAAAGTGATAAGCACTTGGGTCAGCTCGTTGCTCTCTGTGCAAAGCCTGTTCCAAGGCGTGTCCAAGCTGCTGATGAAGGGCATACATGCCCCGCATGCAATCTTCTGCAGACAACGGTGCAGTCGGGAATGATGTTGCACCCGAACCGTTGTTGGATCCATTGCCAGCATCATTCTGGTTGGGGCCCTCATTCGGGTGGTTGATCCCGGATCCAAAGGCACTGTCTTCGCTTCCCGAAGTGTTCCTTTCCATGGCTTATCTGCATTCCATAAGGTTTGATCAGTCTCATTGAGTATTTTATACGACATATTCTGAACTTCCTGTATTGTTCACGTGGCATTTAGCGCGGACCTGCATGGGCCGCCAAACTTGTAACGACCCACTTACGGGGCCCGTTACTGCTTGGAACATGCACAAGTCCTGCTAGGCACCAATGAAGTCAACACAGGCTATATTGCAGAAATACGCCAAAATGTTGATAATGATAGTGGTTTTACAACCTTATTACAACCCAGCAGCTAACATGAAAGGAAAATACAACAGAATTCAAAAGATACATCAATCCACACTGAAAGCAATATAGCAAATCTCTCACACTCACTCTCAATACACAGGGTCCTGCTGGTCCTGCTGGTCGTACTCAACCACAAACTCAGCGTCTGCGGCCTCTGGTGCAAACTCCTCGACCTGTGAGATATCTGGCGAGTCCACCACAAAGAGAAGGGTCGCCAGGATCAGACGTAACTCAAAGTATCTCTATACATGGATATTGAAACAAATGTACAAGCATGGCAATTTAAAAGTAAAGATGTAAAGTGTAAACAATATTGGTAAGGGAAAAAGAGAGCAGAAAGGTAACTTTGCAGTTTTATATCCATCATCAATTTCTAGCAATTAAAAATGCAATATTAAAAGTGACTATGTAACAAGAGTCTATTTGTGCTTATACCTAGACCGTGACTTATAATGCGGGGTGCAATGAGCAACCAAGAGGCCACCTCTTACCACGGGTGCTACCCGGGCGAACTATGCTATGAATACTATGAATACTATGCAATAATCTGTGATCTGTGATGGTTGTCACCGGCTACTATGATGGGTTGCTAGAACCCGCACGGTGACAACAAAGGCTGGACTAGTCGCTCCCGCACCCTCGCTATTATAAGTTACCCCAAAACCCAGTGTCGGTGCAATTTTCTAGCATGTCACATTTCCAGTTACAACTTTCTGTCAATCATGTCATGAAGCCCAATTCTGCTTCCTTTACGATACTGTGCAATTTACGATACGGTACCATGCAATTTTAGCTAACAGTTCAAGAATGGAAACACTGTGTTAATGAAATAAAAGTAGGTTGGCATGCATTTGTTTTTGTTTTTAAGACCCATGTCAAGGATACGATGAGTTACCAAAAATCGCCTTGTCGTAAAAAGGCGTGTTTTGGAAGGCGGTCGGTGTACCTGGTTCACACGGTTTACGAACGAGTTAGTTTAACGAAATAATAATATGTTAAGAGGTCAAGTTACACTAACTTATAACTAAAACTTAATACAAAAATTTCTTAACTAAGATAACTTCACTTATAAACTTAATTATATGAAAATTTAACTTGGCTTATAGTTAAAACATAACTTAACTTAATAAACAAAATTAACTTAACTTTATAACCTAACTTAGTATAAAAATTAACTTAGGTTTAAAAACTTATACTTAAAATAATTACTGTTACTAACTTATAAAATAATTTAATTTCATAACTAAAACTAAAAACTTAATAATTTATAACAAATAACAATATAACTAATAACTTATATAATAATATTAATAAAACTTATATTAAAACTTTACCCCCCCCCCCCCTGTTACTCACCCCCCCCCCCCCTCTTGTTCTTCTCCTTCTCCTTCTCGTTTCCTGTTCTTTTTTTTTTCCTTTTTTTTTGTTGCTGCAGAGGGCGAAGGGGCAAGGGGCTTCGGCGATCGGGCTTGAGATCGGAGGCGGGCGTCGGGCGCTTGGGGATAGGGCTGCTCACGGGGAGAGGGGGCCTGGGCGGTGTACGGCGAGGGTTGGCGGCGGCGGGCCTGGGCGACGCGGTGGCTGTGAGATCGGGGGGGGCGGATCTGAGATCGACGGCGACGATCGGATCCTTGGGGGTGCGGATCGGAGACCGGAGCGATGTGATCCGAGGTCGGGGGGCCTGAGCACGGCGGCTGAACGGCGATCGGAGCTCGGGTGGTGAGGAGCGGCTGTGGTGGCGGTCTGATGATGGTTATCTTGGGGGTTTGATTTTGGGGTTGATTTTAGGGGATTTGTGGTTTCAGATTTCTCTCTCTGGCTTGTGATCTCTGGTTTGTTTTTGGGGAGAGGGATGGTGGTGATGTGAATGGGTTTAGGTGTTTGATGGTTGCTTGTTTGGTGGAGTTGTATGGTGGAGGAGGTGGTGACTGATTTATTGTTGTATGGAGGAGGGGGTGGTTGATGGTGGTGGCTGAGGGGGGAGATGGTTGCTGTGATGGTTGCACTGACGATGCATGTGGGTTGCTGCTTGTTCCTGTTGCAGTATTGATTTAAGGATAATGGGGATGGGAGACAGATTGAAGGGTATGGTTGGAGGTAGGGGAGATGACTTGAAAGCAATGTTGGATCTCACCGATTTCTTTCGGTGGGATTTAATTGGGTAGGTTAGGGTTAAGTAGATGGTAAAATAAGTTAGGAAAGGTAACTTAGTAAAATGAATTTAGTCAAAAATAATTAGCTAATTAGTAATTAACATTTAGTTAAAAGAAATTTTTGTGAGTTTAAAATAGTTAGTATTAATTAGCTATGGTTACACGGCCGATGGTTACGCCACGACAAAACTAAAATAAAGACGCGCTCGCGTCAACGTACGGACGAAGATTACTCGGATGAAAATAACCGGATCAACGAAGTAAAAATACATGCACACAACAGTCAAACACGTCTAAAATACAGATCGTTACATGGTCAAAAGCCAATGCCCATTACACGTGGAGGGGTAGGGATAAGCGATCACTTGAGCTTAGGAGTTGGCCCGCGCAGCCACTCTAGCCAAAAGGCGTAATCTCTGTGCACGACGTGCTTACTAGACTTGTCCTTGTCCTTGTGAATGTTCTTGCAAAACTTGATATACATGCCATGATTTAAATGCTAGTTGCCATGCCATGCTCGTACCTTACTTTACTTGTTGCTCGCATGCTATATCTGTCATGTCATTGCATCATGCTAGAACTGCTAGGTTGCTTTACCTTTACTTCAGTTTCATTGCACATGTCTCTTGTAGACTTGCTGATATGTGCCCCTTGCTCTTTTGGGTGTCACATGTTAGACCCTGAGCCAGAGACCGTAGCTGAGGACGAGGTGTTTGCTGTCGTTGAGCCGGAGCATACGTTTGACGATGAGTTGGTGGACACCGGTGACCAGTCTTAGAGACTGTTCTGAGTTGCTTGCTTTAGGTTGTTGTTAGTTGTCGGTGCGTAGCACCATTACTTTGTTTTCTGTACGTTGTACTTTTGTTGGCCATGCTGGGCCCTTTTAGACTCTTTTACTTTTCGCCTGGTGGCTTTTTCTGTGATGTTGGAACTTATTTTATGGATATTCTGAGATTGCTTTTTGTCTCATTTCCTTCATTATTATCTTTGTTTCGTATCGCATTTGCAAGGACCTGCCATTTAAAGTTTATTGAAGCTTATCAGACTTGCAGCTTCACAGATTCAAGTCTGAGTGGACCTTCTCACGTCTCGCCTCCATATTTTTGGGAAGCGGGGCGTGACACTCACGTAGTCACCCCTTGACTAATCAAATTGATCCGTCCAGCAGATGTGCTAACGAATGTCGTATCTGGATTGCCCACATCATTTAACCGATCAAATTGATCTTTCAACAGGTGACACACATATGCTCGATCGAGTCACATCTTCATCACGTAGGAGAAGACGCCTTACATGAAGTCCAAATCATTACTCGAGACCGCAATTCCACATGTCAGCTCGGAACCATATGGCACCTTGGCAGATCTAGTTAGCTTCCGCTTAGTACGAGAGCTCCTCAATTACATATCAACTAAGTTACGGGGTTTGTCCTTGATACCACTTCTTAGAATTTAAATATGGGCTTAGCTCATCAATCTCCACACTAGTATGATATTGTCCACTTAGGGCCAAGGCCTTAGTTGTTTTGTTCAAGAGCTCTCTCCCAAAAGGCCTCATACCAATGTAGATTCACTTCACATATTTATACCACTCAAATCCCCTTGTCTAGCTGATGTGGGACTTAGATTGTTATTCCACAAATCTCCACCTTAACCATAGTCTCACATAGTCAACCCTTGATTAATAAAATTGATCCATCCAGCGGACATGTTAACGAATGTCATATCTAGGATTGCCCACATCATTTAACCGATCAATTTGATCTATAAACGGGTGACACACATCTGCTCGATCGAGGCCCATCTTCATCACGCACGAGCAGATGCCTTACATGAAGTCCAAATCATTACTCGAGAGCTCAATTCCACATGTCACCTCGGAACCATATGGCACCTTGGCAGCTCTAGTCAGTTTCTGCTCTATACGAGAGATCCTCAATTGCATATCAGCTAAGTTACGGGGTTTGGCTTTGATACCACTTGTTAGAATTTAAATATGGGCTTATGTAACGGCCGCTTTCCGACCGTTCGTATTTTCTACGTGCACGTACTTTTCGTGCACGTACTTTATTTGGCTCTTTCTTGGTTTCGTTATATACGATGTGATACGCCTGTTGTGACCGTATGGAAGTGTAGAATTTTATGGTAGTTTTTGGGAACGTCATTTCACGGCTCGTTTTCTCGCAAAACAGCTTTGAATGGAAGGGCGTTTTGGTCTTTTGGCACCAATACGCGGTTCCCGATTTTACGATAATTTTTGGTAGGTGTAACACACGATCGGACACCGTAGCCCCATACTCCTCGTCTCCACGATCGTCCCGGTATTTTCGGATTATTTTTCCGATGTCCGTAGTGGAAGATATCTCCTAATCAATTCTCAGCCGTTGATTAGTCGTTAATCTATTTGAATTTCAAAACTAATCACACCCCTAATTTTTCTCTCACGTTTCATGGCTATAACTATCAGCCACTAACTGCACCTCCTCTTTTCCCTAACTATACTCTCCTTATCTCTATCTCCCTCCCGCACTTAACCTAAAGTCTAGAGGCACTTAGCATATGTTTCCATCATAAAAACCAATTCATCAAAAGCCCTAGGTCACACATGGGCACATACCCAGCCTCCACCTCCCTTACTTCGGCTACTTACGCATGCATCCTCCTCCTCCATGCGGCCACCAGCTCCTCCACCTCCATCTCCTCCATCTCCTCCTCCCAAGGACCTCAAAAACCCAAGCAAACAAGCCATTGGCAAATTTTTGTGAAGCTGTGAACCCATCGCCGGAAAACACCACCGGTCGTCGCTCTCCGGAGATCTCCGGCAGCCGCCACCACCTCTCTCGGATCCCCCTCGATCTCCTCTAATACCTGCAACCTCTCTCCTCTCATCTCCCTCCATCAAAACCCCTCAAAACTCCATGAAAACACATAAAAAGGACAGCCCAGCCAAGATCTGTGCGCCGCCAGAAAAACGGCAGGCTGGCCACCTCCGGCCACCCCCTCCGGCCATCTCCACCTACACTCGACTCCCCTTTGACCCCCCGATCATCTCCAACTCCTCTTACCATCTTTCCTCATCTCTACCTCCTCGAAACATCTCCCGAACTCGACTTAACGACAGTTTTACAGATCTACGCCACCGCCGGGAAAACTCACATCCACCGGCCATCCGACCACCTACGATGACCACCCTACTGCCGTTGGATTTCTATCAAAACCCCCTACCAACTGCAATTTCCCTTACGCTCATAGCCCACCTGTAGCTCTGTGAATCCTCGTCGGAACACGCCGTATCGGCTGTTTTTTTACAGATCTGGAAGCTGAACTTCGACGCCCGCGCACGATCACCTCCGACCACCCCCGACGACAACTCCACTACCGTTGGCTTTATATTTAAGTCCTTTAACTTTTGAAACTTCCCGTTTTTTCTATTCATCGCTGGAATTCCGCTGAGACGCGCGACAACGGACGTTGCGCAAATCTGTCCTCTCCGGCTTCTCACGGCCACCCACCACCGTACGCTCACGCCGTCGGCCACCCACCGGGCCGAGCATCTTCCTCTGGGCCTACTTTCTACCGACAGCCCCCTTGGACTCTCGGAGTTCATGTGCATTGCCGCACGCACATACTTTTAGCCGATGTCGCCGTTATCGTGAAGATCTGTTGCGCTACTCACAACGGGAGGAGAATCGCTATTAGCTCGCTGATTTCATGCCACCACCCCACTGTCCAGAGGTACCTCGCTACGCTACCCACGGTCGAGGAGTTTCAGAAGACGCCGACGTTTCGTCGTTCAGACCCGACTTCCGCTTGTTGGACGACATCACGAGGTTGGTTTCCCTAACGAGTAGTAAAACCAACACCGTAGCTAACCAAAACCTAAACTAAAATTGGTCAACTTGAACTAAATTTATTTTCAGCATCTGTAAAATGTTGCCACTTTAGGAAAGATCGACGATCGGACAAATTTTCTGTGTACATAGGGTAGGCGTCGATCTAGACCGAACAAATATCAAAATGTGACTTTTTGACTGTTAGGATAGTCCTGCCAATTTTAGAAACAAACCCTAATAGGATTTGTTGAAAAACGTGACTTGACACCGTCGCCGTGACCCTGTTTCAGACGGACTACCGCTGACGCGACGCTTGGACGGGACGCTCCGGACGGACGACACACTCGCCACCGCAGGTAAGTGTAGTCACTTGTACCTTCGGCCGTGTTTAGGCCTTAGACTTTTAGAACTGTTAAAATGTAAACGAAGAGAACTGGACGTGAAATGATAGTGTCCGGGACACCCTTTGACAGATTAGACTTGATGACGAAGTCTAAGCGCAACAACAACTACTTTTGACACCTTAGGGCTTTTTCCTGTGTGTGCGTGCGTGTGGACCCCCTAGAAGAACCATCCATGTCTTTTCATGTCGTGTCTTGTTTTGCACAGCCTGTGGGCAATATGGCACTCACCAGTGAGTGCGTGATCCCTTGTACGGATACACAGCCTGCGGGCAATAGGGCACTCACCAGTGAGTGGGTGATCCCTTGTACGGATACACAGCCTGCGAGCAATAGGGCACTCACCAGTGAGTGGGTGATCCCTTGTACTGATACACAGCCTGCGGGCAATAGGGCACTCACCATGCTAGAGTGAGTGATCCCTTGTACGGACTTATCTTGTGCACTTGGGTTGGGGTAGGGTTGAGCATGCGCACTAGGAGAGGGTCTGATCCCCCTCGAACTGTAAGGCATAAACCCTTCAAGTCACACGTGTCTTGTCGTGTCTTGTCTTGTCTTGTCTTGTCACGTCTTGTCTCATCTTGTCTTGACCCGTTTAGGTTAGTCCCGTAGTCGGTAGCACACGCTACGGCTACTGCTTGACGTGTTTACTTTTCCTGCTCCGTTTACTTTCTATAACTGCCCTGTATAAACTCAGCATGCTAATTAACCAGTAAAATGTTGCTTTAAATTAAAATACACTTGCAGTAGAGTCTAACATTTCTGTGTAGACTTTACCTGACGTACAGTTCCTTTCTCTTTGGTGTTGTACGTCAGGTGTCGAGCCAGAGTTCGTGGATGAGGCAGACTTATCGGAGTACGTGGAGCCCGAGGACGTCGACCCAGAGTACGTGCCTGACGAGGACCAGACCTTGGGATCTTTTTCGTCGCTACCTTTCAGATGTTACTACTTTTAGTTTGCTCTCTTTTGGTAGTTGTTGCCATGCTTAGCCTTCTCTTTTTAGACTTTTGTACTCGCTGGATATTATCTCTCTATATTAATGAATGCCACTTTCTTGCTGTACTTCCTATTGTTCTGAATCTTATTAATGCAAGAACCTGAAAATTTTAAGATGGTACCCCCTACAGACGCTTATTGGGTCCGAGCTTCACAGCTCCGGACCAAGCGGGCCTTAGTCACGCTTCGCCTCTATAGTTTTGGGAAGCGGGGCGTGACGGCTTAGCTCATCAATCTCCACACTAGTATGATATTGTCCACTTTGGGCCAAGGCCCGAGTGGTTTTGTTCTTGAGCTCTCTCCCAAAAGGCCTCATACCAATGGAGATTCAATTCACATATTTATACCCCTCAAATCCCCTCGTCGATCCGATGTGGGACTTTGTTTGTTATTCCACAAATCTCCACCTTAAACATAGTCTCACATTGACACCTTGACTAATTAAATTGATCCGTCCAACGGACGTGCTAACGAATGTCGTATCCGGATTGCCCACGTCATTTAACAGATCAATTTGATCTTTCAACAAGAGACACACATCTGCTCGATCGAGTCACATCTTCATCGCGCAGGACAAGATGCCTTACATGAAGTCCAAATCATTACTCGAGAGCACAATTCCACATGTCATCTTGGAACCATATGGCAACTTGGCAGCTCTAGTCATCTTCCGCTCTGTACGAGAGCTCCTCAATTCCATATCAGCTAAGTTACGGGGTTTGGCTTTGAAAAAACCTGTTAGAATTTAAATATGGGCTTAGATCATCAACCTCCATACTGGTATGATATTGTCCACTTTGGCCCGAGTGGTTTGGTTCTTGAGCTCTCTCCCAAAAGGCCTCATACCAATGGAGATTCAATTCACATGTTAATATCCCTCAAATCCCCTCGTCTAGCCGATGTGGCACTTTGTTTGTTATTCCACAAATCTCCACCTTAAACATAGTCTCACGTAGTCACCCCCTGACTAATCAAATTGATCCATTCAACAGGCATGCTAACGAATGTTGTATTCGGATTGCCCACATCATTTAACTGATCAATTTGATCTTTCAACGAATGACACACATTTGCTAGATCGAGTCACATCTTCATCGTGCCGGAGCAGACGCCTTATATGAAGTCCAAATCATTACTCAAGAGCTCAATTCAATATGGCAGCTCGAAACCATATGGCACCTTGGTAGCACTAGTCAGCTTTCGCTCTATACGAGAGCTCCTCAATTCCATATCAACTAAGTTACGGGGTTTGGCTTTGATACCACTTGTTAGAATTTAAATATGGGCTTAGCTCATCAATCTCCATACTGGTATGATATTGTCCACTCTGGGCCAAGGCCCGAGTGGTTT
>JAULAV010004474.1:0-50902 GCA_030789695.1 Scilla litardierei
GATGCAATCCACTAGCAGCAGAAGTGGCTGATCCTCAACAGAAAAGAGGCAGACCACCAGGCTCCTAGGACAAGAAACTCCTGGAGACCTTAAGACAATACTACCACAGGACAATGAGCTCCTGTCCACACCATCACCCTTCCCGGAATCCACTGCAGAGGAATTGCCGGGAAAAAGTGAAATTAAGTAAATGTTGTACGTACTGGGGAGGTGTTGGACAGATAGAACATAAATTGTCGACAATGTATTCACGTATCATATTGCCATATACATCACAATGGCGATGATGTTTATAAATAATCGTTCCACACTCCGTTGCTAGAAGGCAAACGTAGAGATTGGCCAAACGTGGAACGTGGCAATAAAAGATGAGTTGGACTCACTTATGAAACGTGAAATGTTCGGACCTGAAGTCCAGATACCAAAAGGTGTCAAACCTGTGGATAAAACAAAGTATTACAAACATAAGAAAAATAAATACAAAATCGTATGCTATACGGTACAACCTATAGCCCAAGGAAAATTTCGCTGAAAGTAGGGATCGAACAAATTCAAATGAGCATGTCTCATAAATGATGCATCAGTCTCCCTAAGTTATCAAAAGCGAATACCTTACGATTTGGCGAAGGAAAATTTTGGATATGCTGTTATTGGATGTTGTGACGGCATACCTTTGTGGATATCTTGTAAAGATAATTTCCACATTTCCTTAAAATGCCTGAATCGGGACGTCTATTCAAGAAAAACAATAAGTATAATAAATAAATGTACAACCAAGAGAATCACTTGACAAGTCAATGATTCCTACTGAAGGTTGTCTTTGCATCTGTGCAAAGAACAGGATTAGAGATCTCAGTTGTAGACAACTAACATCTCATCGGATCTCCTGAAGAGAAAACCGAAATAAATGTACAAGCCTGACTTTTAAACATGAAATAAAAAGACCTAGGCAAATATAAAGTCATGGCTCATAGAATCCTGTTATAAACGCCCAGAAGTGCGTTGGAGAAATTAAAAGGACCATTGTCATCCAAAGTACACCTACGGTGGTATACTCAATGGATGTACAAAAAAGAACCCTTCCGATCGCTGTAAGAGGGGGAGGATATAACGGATCCCAAAGTCCCTTACCTAAGTGCAATCAGGCACTCCTGGCTAACTGCATGCGTCCCGATACAGCAATTGTAGTAAACTCATTAGCCAGAGATAGTTGGCACCTAAAAGGGCCATTAGACCGGAGTTAAGCCTTCTGCGCTTCCTCCAAGGGTCAAAAGATTCGGGCTTACAAAATGAAGTATCATCCTCCAATGTTCAAGCAAATGCAGGTTTCAGGTCCAGTCCCTATGCTGAGAAATCACAGAACGGGTACCCACAGTGGGATGGCCATCCCCTGCAGATCTGCAAAGCAATTTATGAAGGCGACATCTTCCTATCATTCCGAGATCCTCACCACACCAATGGTGTACTTGAGGGCGCCTGCTGGTACATCACATCCCAATGACGATTGGGATAGAAGCTGGTATTGTGGAGCTAACCACAATAGTCTGAAGACATCATCAGAGGCGACGATACTTAGCACACCTCTCCAGAGTTTTTGGATTCAGCAGCTACTTAATTGCAATAACTTTGTAATCTGTGTATAATTTCGGAATGTTGTAAATAGGAGTGATGAGATAAGCCTACGAGATCTGAAAGCCTGAGAGCTTTTACAGATCAGGGGGAGTTGAGGGAATTTGTACTCTTTTCCCTTAGCTATGGTTTTTCCCACTGGGTTTTCCATAGCCAAAGGTTTTAACGAGGCAAATCACATCAACTCTGGATCCTGAAGTATCCACCCCTCTGTGACGCTCAGAATCCAGAAGTATTCATGAGCAGAGTCACTTGTACAAATCAGGGGGAGTTAAAGAGCGTTTGTACTCTTTTCCCTTAACTATGGTTTCTCCCACTGGGTTTTCCATAGCTAAAAGTTTTAACGAGGCAAACCTCACCAACTCAGGATCCCGAAGTATCCACCCCATGTGAGACTCTTATTACGCTCAGAATCCCGAAGTACTCTTGAGCAGAGTCCACACCTATGGCTGGATAAGGGGGAGTGTTGTGAATGGAAATAACCAGAGTCGGTTAGGATTGCGGGTATCTTAGAGATACGCCCATATCTAGGTATTCGATGTATCTACTCTCCTACCATGCCTATAAATAAAGGGCTGGGGGTTCCTCCCCCAGTAGTTGATTCATAACACCATCAAGTTTTTCTCCATGCAATTTTGTTGATCTATTATGGAAACATGGTTGACATTAACAAAAGTTTTTTGATTCATTATGCCTATTTTTTCCAACTATATTTGGATTATTTTTGCAGTTTGCTGCAAAGAAGCTGGACAAAAGGCTACCAGATCTTGGGGCTAAACCAATTGTGGAGAATGGTTTGGGGGATGATTAACACCTTAGGGTATGCTATAGTTAAGCCTTATCTTGGACATATTATTTTAAACTTCCCATATATGCTTCTTGTTGCACATCTTATTTATTTATTTATGCAATTTTCATTATATGTTGTCCTGTTCTTTTTTATTTTCTACAACGATGTATTTCAATAACAATGGTTAATATCCAGATATTAATACAATGAAGTGCTTTTATATGTTAATATATGGATAATTTTTGTTTCAGTTTCTGCAGAGTTTTTGAATGTCCTGTAATTTGATGACAATTTTTGATCTGTGTTAGTTGATGCTATTGATATCTTGTCTGGATTTAACTTGTAGCATGCTATTCTGTCAAGTTTAAATGCTATTTAACTGCCTTTTCCATAGATTTGCCTGTGCCTGTGACCCTTGGTTGGTCTCTTAATGGAATATGATGAATCAAGAGTATAATTAGTAGATTTAAAACTGCCTATCTTCTGTTCTATCTATGTGAATAAGTAACTCTTTGTAATAGCATGATTTCTTGTATTTACAATTTTCGATGGCAATGATGTAGTATATACGGAACTTAAAGACAAATCCTAATCTTCGACTATGTTTGAAAATAGATTTCAAGAATGTGGTTGTCAATAAACACAAGAAGCCCATAAGAATAGAAGAGCTCAAAAAACTTAGAGAACCAAAGTTGTGATAAAGACCTATGGCTGTGAGAAACCCCTGACCTCCAGAAAGGCAGTGGATCCTGTATCTAGGCCAACCTTGGCAAGGAGCTATTTATAGATTATATATGCACAGTACCATATTAAGCATGTATGCTTATTAATTGAAACAATTGAAAAAATTAATTTAAATGTTGGGAACCTTGTGCCTTTTCGTATTTTGTTTTTTTAGAGAAACATTTTGTTTTTTGTTTTGGACAAGCTGGATGTCTAATTGTGAAAGATAAAAGAGAACAATCAAAAGGGAATATATTAACGAATTATGCATGTTTTCCATTTTGCCACTCTACTGATGGGTAGCCATTAGCCATCAGTTTCTTATTCAGAATCCTTAACAAATGTCCAACACTTGAAATATGAGCTCACAATCTTGACTTGCATGCAATTAATTTGAATCTGTCTCCCTTTTAGGAACACATGCGGCTGAATATACCGGGCTTCAAATGATCCCTCGGCTATTAGAACCCTGTGCAAATTTAAGTTAAAAGACAAACAACATCAGAAATGCTTGCACAACTATGTGGCTTTTAGCAATATGATGAGCACATTTAGCATATTATTTTTTTTGTTTTTTGAGCGAACTTCAGCAGCTCATTGTTGCCCTTCTCCAATATGCAGATGGTGCACCTAAATCTGAAGCATATACAAGTGAAGACTTGTTGAAGATTACGCAGGAACAACTGGCTGCATCTCCAGGAGGACCTCAAGCATTGGAATCCAGCACTCAAGGACAACAACAAGGTCTGTATTATGATCACAGAACAGTTTATTGCAGTATATTGCAGTCAATCTCCAAGAGTGTTGTTGCCATTGTTGCACCTCATGGTTAGTCTCTCCCAACTCCCACTGAGCAGATTGATCACAAAACAGTTTCATTTATGGACTTGCGATATTTTCTGTCTCTCACAAAAATACTTGCAGGTGCCCACAATGTCGATCTCCTGTTCTCAGAAGAGAATGATCCGAAGTGGCTTGAAATTGTGAAGGAGCGAGAGGTTAGGATCATAGAGAAGTGGATTGAACAGTACATGGAAGATGAGGATGCACCGCGAGGGCTTCAACTCTACACGTTGCACTAGACAAATAAATGTATAAAATGTCGGTGTATATTAATTAGTTCATCGATGAACCGATCTTGGGTGGACTTGTTTCTGAATATCTAGCCTAATTCTTATGTTAAATATTTTTTTGGTGAATTTTTCAGCTTAACACATCTACCGGCATGACAGCGTCAGTATGATAGGAGAATGATCCGCAGGGGAGAATACACTGCAAGAGGCAATAGCTAGGTTTATATGGAGATCTTGCCGATGATCTTTGAGATTAAATACAAGCAATAGCCCCTGCATTTCATTACTAAGCTTTCGTACTACAAAACGAAGGATGCAAAAGGACAAAACTATTGGTAAGCATCATCTACTGAAGTATGCAACTACAATGTAAGACAGCAAAGGCCAAGCAATGCAAAATGACTTCCTTTGGTAGTAAAAATCCTATATGTCAATCATTGAATTAAAGCATGCACCTGTATACTCTTCACGATTTTTTGGATTAAGTCATGTCACCATTTAACCTTATGCGATGTGAACTTCAGATGCCACCATTCTTTACAGCATCATTTTGTACTCTCGGTTGCTTTTCGGAGTTCTGATTAAGGTTGGTTGGTTGCGGTTAAGATTAAACTTCAAACTCGAAACTGGTAATTTCCATTTGATGCAATTATTGGTTAGTATTCTTTTTACCCCTTCCCCATGCATTTAACTACATCTTGTGGATTCCTTTAGCAAAGATTTATTCAGAAAATTGAAGGTTTCCTTATAGGCATTCTGGACACAAAATTCTCATTCGTTGGCTCGTTTCATGATATGTAAGTTTTCATTTTTTGTTAAGGTTAATCATGATTGTTTTACTAAAGTAATTACTATGGCTTATGATCATTGTTGCCGCACCCTTAAGGAGGTTTTCTGGTAGGATTCATGTGACTGCGAGTTTTAATAACAATCGCTGTGTCATTGGAGGTGATTTCAACATGGTTAGATTTGTCATTGAGTGCATGGATGGATATGGTAATGGCTGAGATAGCTGGCTTAAGTCTGATTGAGTTTGGGATCTCAGGACATCATTTTACTTGGTTTTATATGAGAGTGGATTACTGTGTTCCCAGACTGGATAGTTTTGCTTATTTGCAAAAGACATGTTTATTTGCAAAAGATGTGTACATGTCACATCTTTTTGTTTATGTTTTAATACGTAGTGTACATAAAAGAACCTCAATGCATATGACATCAACAAAGTTGTTAATTTACCCAAATTTTCTAAATAAAGGAATAATACCATTCAGTACTATAGACATGATGTCAACTTGAAGGTACGACAACCTGAATCCTCTAAGGGTATCTGCATATTATAGATCTTTCTGATGTATTGTTCAACCATTCAGTGAGCTTACGTTATTATGTATCATGTTTGGATCATTCTATGTAAATGACTCTCACTGATGATTGTTGATAGAGAATCGTGTGTTTAATTTCTCTTTCCCCTCATACCCATCATGTGAACCTTTATTAATGTCTGGTATGGACCACTGAAAGATTTCTTTTAATGCCTCGACTCTTTCGACTAGCCATATGCTGGAATAAACAGCGTTGGAAATTCCAACTTCTGAACTGTTTCATCTTCTACAGGGGGGTTTTGTTCTTTTCTGCCTATTCAGAAAGCCAGAGGAGACAGTTTCTGGTTTTTGTTCTTTTCTGCCAATGGCGCCTGCAATCTTGAAGAACGATGCCGACCCCAAATCTTTGGATAATTTCACAGAAAAAGATCATTGTGAGCCAAGAAACATAGCCATCACTTTAGAATCGAAAGAAGGTTCTCATCCAGTGGGTGACAAGCAGAAGATGCTCGAGAAGGAACTTCATTCTAATGGAGAATTTGATTCTCTCTGTGGACGCGAGTCTCCTCCCCACAAGCGTGCCAAAGGCCAGATGGAGGCTTCTTCATCTTCCACACGACATTTGTCTGAGCGAGTTGTTGATCGACGTGTGCAGTTTCCAACAGCGTTACAGTGAGACTAGAAGCGCGCGTGGTTGTGCTGAGCAAAAAAGACTGCTTCACATGATGAGATATATGGTCATTATTTTGTACTGATGTTGGGATTTAAAAAATCTAGACATTTAACCATTGAATAGATTATAACGATCCAAGAGATTAGACTCTTCCGTAAGCTGCAGACTCCTTGCAATGCTGATATGATCTGCATTTGAGGCATGCAAGTGTATTATTTGTATTACTGATCATCGTCCAATATATGCACATCGTCTAATTTATGTGATTGTTGAATAAAAAATTTGATTGTTTCTTGTAATTTAATGTTATTGGTGGTTTATTTAGGCATTTTGAACATTAAATAGATCTATTTAAATATAAAATATAGAGAGAAACAATAAAATGAATTGAAACAATCTAGGATTTAACATCGCTTGTTTAGTACAAGCGCAGTCTTTGGTGGACCTTTAACAGCGCTTGTACTAAAAAAGCGCTGACTAAGGTCCCAATAGACAGCGCTTGTTTAGTACAAGCGCTGTGAAAGGTCCATCTTTAACAGCGCTTCTTTAGTACAAGCGCTGTTAAAGGCCCCCCTTTAACAGCGCTTGCACTAGCAAGCGCTGTTAAAGGGGGGGCTTTAACAGCGCTTGCTAGTGCAAGCGCTGTTAAAGGTGGGCCTTTAACAGCGCTTGCACTAACAAGCGCTGTTAAAGGTGGGCCTTTAACAGCGCTTGCACTAACAAGCGCTGTTAAAGGGTGGTCTTTAACAGCGCTTGTAAAGCGCTATTAAAACCAGCCCCCCTTTAGCAGCGGCAAGATAGACAGCGCGCAGAAGCGCTATTAAAGACCTTATTTAAGCGCTGTTAAAGGTCCCTTTTGTAGTAGTGTGTCTTGCAGATCGCTGAGAAGATCATTCAGCCGAAGCTCTGTTCAGCATCGCTCGGTCCGAAGCCCGCTCGTCTCGGAGTCAGCTCGGCTGACATCCCGAAGGTCGATCGCATGGAGCCTCCACGTCAGCCTTGACCTTCGGACTGCCCAACATCAAGTCTGTGGTGAGAAAACACCTTGACATAGGGTTGTTACTATAAACCGAGTTCTGTTGATTCCCCTCGACATAGCGTACATATTTATTGTATATTTATAGTAGAACAACGTATGCAAACAACCTGGATGCTGACATGTTTGGTGGTTACATGCATTTAGGCTATATATTTTTTACATGAAAAGCCCTTCATATGATTACCCCTGGCTTCAGGTGACAAAATTCAGCAGTAGGTCATACTGGGGACTTTTGCTGGGAGGGGTTTAATTACGTTTGGTAATGGGATATATAATTGCGCGTTTCCACGGCAACCCATGAGTCGTGACCTGATATTAGGAAATCGCTTCGGAAACTGAGATCTGCATTCACCTATTAATATTAATGTATACAAAACATCGGGTTCTTTTAAACATAAATGCAACCCCAGTTTCAAAAGCCGTGAAGGTTTCAAAAATCGCTTCGGAATCTGCTCCAGGATTTATTGCCAAATCTCTCCGCCTCCCTATCTCTGTATTAATATACACCTATCGAACTTTGGCAATGCTTCTAACCTTAATCTCCCTTTCAAAGGTCCAGAGTTATAGTCTTGATGTCTTCACAAATATGTAGCCAACGACGATACTAATGTATATATTCTATGCAATGCAGGTTAGGCTTCACTCTTTCAGGACTGCCGCGATCTCACGCACTCTCATCGGAGATGAGCATGCGCGGAATGGTGAGCCCTATCCTCCTTGTGTAGCTGGTCGCTTCGCGCAAGTGCAGTTGAACGATGTTTGACTAATCCCCCTTTTTGCATGATATCACATCACGGGTTGATGCAGATCAGGGGTCCAGATGGAACTTTGTACATCAAAAGCGTCCAGTCAGGGTACCCGTACGAGCAGGGAGAAACATGGGATGATGGCGCTGCAGGTCTAGTGACGCACATCGCCGTATCCTACGGAGGCGATGGAGATATCATACACTCCATCCAAACTTCCTACGAGCAAGGGGGGACTGCAGTTATGTCACGCATACACGGTGGAATGGATGGAAGTTTTGAGATGGCAAGTGCTCGGTTTGCATATTCATTCTTCCTACAATTTGTTATTCCCTATTTGTTCCATACAATGTTTTAGTTTGCTATACTCGTTTCGTTACTAATGCGTTGCACATCGTGTAGATAAATCTGAACGAGCCTCTGACTTGGGTCCGTGGGCATTTTGGTTCTATATGTTTGGATCCTGAGCTCCTCTTTTGCAATGAGGAAACAAATCCGTGGGACTACGAGAAGGTGATCAGGTCCCTCACGTTTGGTACTAGTCGAGCAACGTATGGCCCGTTTGGTCGGGAGAGTGGGGAGTCGTTTTCCTTCAGAGTTTCCACCGAGATCTGTGGATTTCATGGAAAAAGTTCAGACAACTTCCTGCATGCCCTAGGGGTATATATCCGATCCCCGGCGGTGCAATTCCTAGACGAGTCTATCCCAGTGTCGCCAGCCGTGTAGCATGAGGCATCGCCCGAGACCTCGAGCCGTTCTCAGATCACTTGAGGGCAAAAGCTACTTCCGTATCAATCAACCTGATGTGCTTGGTGCATTTTGACAAGGGTGAGTTAATTATTGTAGTATTGGTCGGTGAATTTGTCCTGTAATCCTGACCGTTTGGCTATATTTTAATGGTCTTAAGCAGTTTGAGTTGGATACTTCCCTTGCGCCGTGGATTTGATTTGTCTTTATGGGATAGGGTTCGCTCCTAGGCATCAAGTGATCGTTCCAACGCGAAGTGAACATTTCATCAAAACTTTTTCCTTTCTTTATAGGTCCCACCGCCCATGCAAAGAAAAAAGGGTTAAAAAGGAAAAACAAAAAGCGTGTACATTAGCCACCACGCATCATCTAGCTTTAACTCTGAACCCCTAGCTTCTCTTGCACACATTTGTTCCCTCAAAGGATGGCTGATTCGATCGCCAATGGGTTAACTCATCTCAATCTCTCCTAACATATTTTGATGTAAATTAAAAGGATTGAAGGCATATATGCAAATTTTGATTATCATTTGTGGATAATTAAAATTGAAAAGATTTGAGAGTGAAAAGTTGATAGTTTTAAGTGATGGAATTTTTCTCAACTGTATTTTAACGTTAAATTTTTCAATGTTAGTAAACTTTCTGCCATGAAAAAAAGAATTCTGTGGCTGAAGGGCCGTGGCCGATAACGTGGTGGCTAATTGGGCTTTTGGCCAGAGAATATTTCGTGACTGATAATTTGCCACGGAAGTCCGTGATCGTTATGTTAAATAAAAAATCATATAAAACTATTGGCCGTATCTATGGCCGATGTCACTTTTGTGCCACGGATGTCCCTGGCAAGAAATTATGTGTCACGGATTATATGCACCAACATGATGTATACCGTGCACAAATAAAGTCCGGAATATGTGATATTCGTGGCAGAAAGGTTTTGGCCACAGACTTTTCCGTGAAAGTATTCATACATCGGCCACGGATATGCCCGTGGCAGAAAAATATTTGCCACGGATTATGTGCACGAAATGTCTAATTTTGTGCAAAATATCAATGGCTGGTATCTTTCGGCCACGGATTTGTCCGTGGCCGATAGCTTTATAAGTTTTTTTTAAAATATTGGCTGAAATTCCTACATACGTACAATAATATAAATTCCTAATAAATATCAGAAATCATGTATACAACAAAATAAATCTATATATTAAAACACAACTGTTTTTGAATTCTAGGTCTGACTAGGACAAACAGGTTGATAGAAAGACGACTTGTATTAAATCTTGAGGAATGAATAGTTGAGATGAGATTTTGGAGGGAAAAACATTTCTAGGGAAATGAAAGTTTTTGGGGGAAATGAAACTTTATGGGGAATGAAAGTTTCCTAGGAATAGCAGAGTGCACGCAATTAATGCACACTTGGGAAAAAACATTAACTTGTATGTAATGCTGCAGATCGAATGATCACTCTGTCAACACGGGGCACACCGTCTCTTCGACCTATGGGGAAAAGATGAGAATAATTTTCCGAGCAGAAGGAAATTATTTTACGTTAATTTGTTGTTCCGTGCCGAAGGCGCCCGCGCCGATTTTTTAACACTAATTTGTTGTTCCGTGTCGAAGGCACCCGCGCCGAATTTGTTGTTCCGCACCGGATGTGCCAGTGTCGCTAAATATTTTTACGCTAATTTGTTATTCCGTGCAATTTTGGCTATGGAAATAATTTCTTGGAGAACAAAGATTTCGCAGCAGAAAATCTTAAATGAACCATGCCCGCGGACACGGGTTATGACTAGTGCACATATATAAATACACATATAGAAATCCACAAAACTAAAAAAAATTAAATGCACACAAATACGAAAAAACCCTTATTACATAGTAAAAAACAATCCTACATATTCGCAATGTAAAAAACAAAAAACATATAAAGAACTTCTGATATCACCCCAAGTTGTGGCTCTCGTCTCTCCTGCCATCACCCCCAATCCCTCCATCGCCCACGCGCCTTCCATCGCCCCCGATGTCAGCCTCAAGGCCCGATGGGCCGTCGTCGCAACCTTGACCCTAACAAAAAATATTATTAATTGAGTTAGACGATAAAACATAAAATATTAAACGAGTAAAAACATCAAATACAATATCATGCAAAGAAATATTTAACTTTGGGTTTAGCATAAACCATGCACAAATGCAAAAATAACCGAATCCAATCGTAACACAGGCTCGCGTGCGAACCAGATCAGATGCTTCTACCAAGAATCAGCTGGGCGGAAGATGCTTCTTCTGCCCAAAGAAGCCCGCGCCAGATTTTTGGGCAGAATCGATGACGCTGCTTCTGCCCGGGAATCAGCTGCCAGGCAGAATATGTGGATGTTTGGTGGGGTATGTGGGTGCTCACGCTCTTGAGTTAATAATATAAATTTCTCAAATGGGACTATTTCACCTTTTTGATGTGATACTTAATTTTATGTGCCATATGTCATAAATTACCCATATAAGACACATACAGGACACATATGTCTCATATAAGACACATACTAGTCATAACCCGTGCCAGCGGGCATGGTTCATTTAAAATTTTCCGTCGCGAAATCTTTGTTTCCCAAAAAATTATTAAAATTTTAAAGAACAAATTAGCGTAAAAATATTTAGCGGTACGGGCGCATTCGGCGTGGGCATAAGCACCTTCGACACGGAACGACAAATTCCGCACGGACGCCTTTGGTGCGGAACAACAAATTCAGCGTAGAACAACAAATTTGGCAAGTGCCTTTGGCGCAGAACAACAAATTAGAGTAAAAAATTTAGCGGGCGCCCGTGCCGCCTTCGACGCGGGCGGGAAATTATTCTCTTCTTGATGTTCATTGAAGAGTGTCAGGATTTTTGAAAATTTAAATTGTTGCCTTCATACGGTGGGCCCCGCGTTGAAGGAGAGATCATTCTATCTGCAGCATCAATTGCGTGCACTCTGCTATTCCCCATTCATTAATTGCATTAATTGTGTGAACTCTGCTATTCTCCATTCTAGTGCAAATGCATAAGTGCCCTTGTTAAGTGCAAATGCATTAATTAAGTGCACCTGTTATGTGCAAATGCATTACTTAAGTGTCTCCATTAAGTGGAAATGCATTAATTAAGTGCAAATGGCAGACTTAAGTAGAAATGCATTAAGTGCAAAGATCAGACAAATTGTTTTCCCCTGTGCGTATTCACAATGCCTTAAGTGCTAGCCAAAATTTCACACACATTTAATGTTTTTCCCTCCAAAACTTTCCACAAAATTTCATCTCAACCATTCATTCCTCAAGATTAAATTTCAGTCGTTCTTCTATCAACCATTTTGTCCCAGTCAGCTTGTCCTAGTCAGCCCTAGAATTTAAAAACAGTCGTCAAATGTAATATAGATAAACAGAAATTTCCAAAGTTAACGGTTCATTTAAGATTTTTTCCCGCGAAATCTGAATTTTCCAAAAAATTATTTCCACAACCAAAATTGCGCGGAACAACAAATTAGCGAAAAAATATTTAGCGGCACAGAACAACAAATTCGGCACAGGTGCCTTCGACACAGAACAACAAATTCAGCATAAAAAATTTAGTAGGCGCCTTTGGCGCGTGAAATTATTCTCATCTTGTTGCCACATACGTCGAAGAGACGGTGGGCCCCGTGTTGAGGGAGAGATAATTCAATCTGCAGCAGCATTCGATCTGTAGCATTAAGTGAAAGTAAAATTTTTTTCCACATTGCATTAATTGCGTGCACTCTGCTATTCCCCACAAACTTTCATTACTTAAAAATTTTCATTTCCCCTGAAACTTTCATTTCCTCGGAAATGTTTTTCCCTCCAAAACTTTCCACAAAATCTCATCTCAACCACTCATTCCTCAAGATTAAATCTCAGCTGATGCTTCTATCAACTCTTTTGTCCTAGTCAGCTTGTCCTAGTCAGACCTAGAATTCAAAAACAGTCCTCAAATGTAATATAGATGTCATATATACGACTATTGTCCCAAATATCGTATCAATCTTAAAATTAGGGAATATTCGGCGTGGTAATGACCTAGGTGGCATTTTGTCTCATTTGGTAAGGTCACATTGCCACATGGGACAATGGCACAAGGGTAATTCCTCACAACACCCATCAAACAAAAAATCCACAACATCCCACTTACTTACATTGTTGCCATTGCCCTTTCAACATCCCACCCCCTTTTCAATTATTTACATGCTTGCCATTCCTTTTTCATAACACCAAAAAAACCCTCCCTCGTTCTCCAATTTACGACATTGGCATCGAGCTTTTTCCACTTTAAACCCACGGGGTTTTCACGTACATCCATGCTTTTCTACCATTTACCCAAGACGATATTGACATACACACCCACACTTCCCTCTCATTTCCTTCTACGTGTGAGTAATGCCTTCGTTGTGGGGGGTTTTTACTCGGGTCCCCGTGCACTATGTGCACGGCTAATTTCTAGTGCATATATGTATGATACATACACATATATCACCCTAACCCTAACCTTAAAGCGTAACACATAACATCATGATATTTATATGATATCCACATCGTCTTAATTAGCCGTCTGCTAAATATGATATATCATATTTATGATATGATATATATACGCATACCCAAACACATAAGTGTTATATGTGATATGTTATATGGTTATAGGTGATATATATGTGTACTTGTCATAACCCGTGCCCGCGGGCACGGTTCATTTAAGATTTTCCACCGTAAAATCTTTGTTCCCTAAAAAATTATTTCCACAGCAAAAATTTCATGGAATAACAATTTATTGTAAAAATATTTAGCAGCACAGGCGCGATCGGCGCGGAACAATAAATTCGGTGCGGGCGCCTTCGATGTGGAACAACGAATTTGGCATAGAACAAAAAATTCGGCGCGGAATTACAAATTAGCGTTAAAAAGGGCGCCTTCGACCATTGGAACATACTTCTAAGCTTCTTTATTATATTAGCATTAAGTTCAGTGTCATGACAGATGAACAATTTGATTTCTAGCAATCCATAAGAGTGCTAAAAAGTCATTTAAATCTCTCAAAAGGTAACCAAGCCTTTCGGTTTCTAATTGATCATATTCTGCTAAGGATCTCGGTATAGATACAGTAGAGATATTGGTTTGCTAATTTACAGTGTAAAGCTAGCAAATTGAGCAGGATGTTTCTTTCTTCCAGCATGTGTTACTACTGTCCTTTAGAGCAACTTGATTGTTATCTTGATGGGCTAAAATCAACTTGATTACATAAAAAGCTGTATCAAACATTCGTAAATCTCTTAGCACTCTGGATGAGATTTGTCCCTTGCCATGAACTCATACACAATACCAAACACCTCAATGGAACTGCAACCAGAAGTCTTTTCCACTCCGATGTACTTCATCTGCATCCTCGCCTTGCCGGCTTCATCCCTTGCACGCTTCATTTATTAGGCCATGACTTTGTCTCGATAATGATAGAGAATAAAATAAAAAATTGATTTTCCAAAAGAGATGTGAATTCAAATGAAATAGTTGCACAAATGCCTCCGGTCATTTATGACGTTTCAGAGAGAGTACCAACAACCATTGTAAAAGAGATGCAAAAAATTTGCTTGCTAATAATAGAATCTGAACCTCTACAGAAGGTATTGAAACAAATTCTTATACTTTTGTGTGCTTTAAACTGGAACAAATTCTACCACATTCTTTACAAAATTTATAAACAAAACTGCAACGAATCTCGTAACTCACCAGATCTCACCAAATCTCGTAGCTTTTTTCCAGTGTTGCTCTGAAAACAGAAGCTGTTACAAAAAATGGTATTCAAATTCCACTAAATTCATTCCTACAATTTTTTAGCAGCTGATTCGCTTGGGTTTCCAATGCATCGGACCAAATATCAAGTTGTAAGCACTGGCATTCGCAAGCACCGTTGATTGGCTTCACTGGGATATTGGTCTCATGTGGCCAAATCCTCGCTCTTTGACATTGCCTGCCAGATTGGCTGTGGCTTCACCACTCATGGTTGTAGATGTCTGACGTACGCAAGCTATTTGATGAGAGAGGGAGAATGAGATCCGATGTACGCAAGCTACTCACTCCTTGGCTATGGCTACTGTTGCTTTTGCAACTTATTTAGATTGATGCATGTTAGCATTTAAAACATCCCCCTCATTATTTTTTTGGAACATTTTAGTGTTCATCTCCTCCGTTTAATGTCAACATTACATAGCTGGTTTGAACATTCTACTTACATGTTCAAGCAAATAAATCTTTTTTTCATCAAGTGTCCTCAAGAAAAACCACCCAAATCCAAAGACATCAGCTTTTTCTGTGAGATGCCATCTCATACATACTCTGTGCAAGATATACTGGCTAAACATCAAAAAAATATCAGTAAACTAATCTAGATCTTATAAAAGAAAAGGTATATGTAACCTCGCACAAAAATGCATCTTTTATCAGCAAGCTTCTGTTATTAAGTGAGGTGTTTGGTATCTAGATCTGTGAACTAATCATATCAAATGCATCTTTTATTAAGTGAATAGTTTCCTGTAAAATAATCATATCAAATGCATCTTAACTAATCATATTTGTTAACAAACATATGCATTTACTGCACTCAAGTTGATTAAGTGAATAGATCGGCAAAATTGAAACATATCTAAATCTCAAGAAACTAATCATTAGTTCTGTTAATTTACACCAAAGATAGCTCCTTTGGGTTGAGGCAACAAATTATTTAATAACCAGTATTATCAAAACCTGTGTCCCATTAAAAAATCACATGTAAATATGCAATTTGAGAGCAACATATATTATCAAAACTCCAAAAATGAAACTATTTAATACTGTTTCAACTAATGATAAAATCTAAGATGCACTTTTTATACAGATCACACCGAACGTCCATTTTATATCAAATTACAAACAACCTATTCTATTCACCAGTTCAAAATGAAATTCTTTCAGATCACTTAAGAGTGCTCGATTAAATATCATTCGTTAAGAGCCATGTCCCCAATTTTAGATCAGATTATGATCACTCGTACATCATTTTAGCCGCAGATCAATCATAGGACCGCATATGAACATCTAACATCAAGCTACCAACAAAAAAACATTTTTTAATTATTCATTTAGATCCAGATCGAAGAGAAAGAAACCCAATAACCCATTTCAATATTGAAGGCGAAGCATCTATTAAAAAATGGAATGAAAAATAGGGAAGACCTTCATGTCATCAACAGAGAGAAGGCCGCGAAGGATGCACTCCTTGAGCCCAGTTCAGAGCACGATGACGTCATACTCTTGAGCTCCACCACCATGAACACTGTTCATTTGTTGCTTCAAAAGAATACAGACTTCAAAAATAGAGCTGAAGGTCTTCAAGGAGTGCACGCAGATCAATAATAGCAATTCTAGAAAATATTAAATGAATCTAAATTTCACTAGCAAATTCTAGCATCAAAAGAATACTTACTTCAAAAATTTCACTAGGCAAACACCATGAACCCGTAAGCTCCACCACCAAACGCCAGCCAAGCAACTTCAAAACCCCTAACGTCAAGAACCCTAGCCTCCGACGACGTCCATCGTTGTCACCGTCTTCCGACGAGCGTGCATGGTGTAGGTCACGACGAGCGAGGCGGTGGATGAGGCTATTGATACGCTTGACTCCTAGCATCCGACGACATCCGCATCACCGTCTTCTGGCGAGCGTGCTTGGTGTAGGTCACGGCGAGCGAGGCGGCGAATGAGGCGGCAGATGGTAGGCTTCATTATACCAGGTGACGCTTCGCTCCGCCCTTGCCTAGCCCCTTGCCGCCCTTCCCACGACCAGACGTGGCCCCTCTTCAAGAAAATAAAAAACGAAAGGACGATGGATTTTATAGAGGGAAGCTATCATTGCTGTTGTCTTAGGGAAGCTCTCAGCAATAAAAAACGCCCCTTGCTTTACCCAAAAACACCTCCTGTTCCCAATACAAACAGACTCTTAATTACCCTGCAGCTGACAGTATACTAGCCATTAATTACCCTGTGAGTTACCTTGAGCTATGGGTCGGTGGTAGCGTGTTTACCCTCTTGGCACGCGCTTTTAGACACAGAGCGTTATCCCCCGCCGCACGCTCTTTGAGGCATGCTCTTTGACACTTCGGCTCCCCCAGTCATTTCCTTTCTAAATTTAATTTTTTTCCCTCTCAAAATTTTTCTCAAAACTCATCTCAACCGTTAATTCCCCGAGATTAAAGCCAAACCGTCTTTCTATCAACCCTTTTTGTCCTAGTCAGCTTGTCCTAGTCAGCCCTAGGATTCAAAAAACACTGTCAAATGTAAAATAGATATAAATATATACATTTTTTGGAAGGTTAGCGTGGTACTTTATTGATCAAAAAATATATACATTTATACACACACACATATATATATGTATGTATGTATATGCATTTATATATATATATATATATATATATATATATATATATATATATATATATATATATATATATATGGCAATCTTCGGGTGCGAAAAACCCCGTGCGAAAGACGTGCGAAATCTTTTTTTTATTTTTTTGAAATTTTTTTTTTCAAAAATTCTTTTTTTTATGTTTAATCCATACAATTATATACCCCAGGGAAAATAACGGGTGAACCCATTGGGCATTAGAGCACCCATCCACCCGTTACAAATTTAACGGTCTCAAAACGTGCGAATTTGATGAAATGCCTTGATCGAAGGCCAAATGACATTATTTCTCAACAATTATTTTTTGAGGGGTGTATAACAACATATAATGAGGGTGGAAAAAAGAATTTTTGAAAAAACAAATTTCAAAAAAAAACTAAAAACATTTTCGCACGGTGCGAAATGTTCTCACATGAAGATTTACCTATATATATATATATATATATATATATATATATATATATATATATATATATATATATATATCTATCTATATTATAAAACAGGGATGTTATCATGGGTTTTTGGATAAGAGAATTTGGATAAGAGATATTGGTTATGTGTATTGTTGTATGTGGATATGTGTATTGTATAAGAGATAATGGATAAGAGATATTGGATAAGAGAATTTGAATTTGGTTTGGTTATGTGTAATTGGGTGTGATGTTTGTATATAGGGTATGAGAAATTGAGGTATGAGAAATTGAGGTATGAGAAATTTGGTTATGTGTAATTGGATATTTTATAGAATAGATGGATATAAGAAATCACATCACAATTTCAAATCACAAATTTTGAAATCAAACTCACGTTTACATTCCTCTCCTCTGTATTTTGATCACATCACACTTGGAGGGAAATTTTTGGAGGGAATTTTGCGCGGGAGCTTGGGAGAAGATCAGCTCATCTTCTACCTCACATCTCACGTTTGATCACATACCATCTCACGTTCCTCCTCAGCTCATCTTCTACCTCCAGCAAGAAGAGCAAGGGAGAGCAAGGGATAGCAAGAAGAGCAAGCACCTTCATCTTCTACGTCGGTGAGCTCTTCCTCTTCTACTCAATTTTTTTATTTCACCCTCACTTTTTTTTTTCTTAATTTCAGTTCTTTGAGCTTCTTCACGACCTCAAGCCTTCATCTTCTACCTCATCTCTTCCTCTTCTCCTCAATTTTTTTCCTCAAGCACATCAAGAATCTCGGTGAGCTCTTCCTCTTCTCCATGGCTCTTTCTCCAAATTGTTTTTTTCATATGCAATTGACTATACTGGGTATACACTGAAATTGAAAAATAAAAAACACTCAATTTCATTTTACATACTTGCTCATTGAATATACTCATACTTTCTCATTTTGAATAACATGACTATTTCAGTGTATAACATGACTATTGAGTGTTTTTTCTCATGACTATTTCAGTGTATATACATATGAAAAAAACATACTTTCAGTGTATATACATATTTTCAGTGTATAGTATAGTATACCCAATAGTCATGAAAAAATGTGAAAAAATGAAAAAATGTATATACATATTTTCAGTGTATTGAAATTCAGTGTATACCCAATAAATTTCAGGGTATACACTGAAATATGAAAAAATGTGATAAATTGCAAAAATTCTCATTGAACATGAGTTGAGAGAAAGTCATGTTATCCATGAGAAAATTTTGAATACTTGCTCATTTTACATACTTGCTTATTAAACCATATAAATATTGCAAATACTGAAATTTTGAATACTTGCTTATTGAATAGATTTAATTTTGAATATATACTTGATTTCAAATGAGCAAGGTCAAATTTTGAATATGCTTGACATACCTGATTTCATAAGCTTATACATGAAGATTATACATGAAGATTTCAAACTTGATTTTGAATATAGATTTTCAAATGAGCAAGTGTCCTGTGAAGATTATGAATTGTATGCTTATTGAATTGTGGATTTTGAATTTTGTCCTGTGAATTTTGTCCTGTGAATTTTCATATTAGCAAGTGTCCTGTGAATTATGAATTGTATGCTTGACATGAGTTTGCAACTGAAAGCTTGAGTGAATAAATTGAATTTGATTTCAGTCAATACACCCAATATAAACTGAATTTTATATTCAAAATGAGTTTGCAATTACAATTGAAAGAATATTTTAAGAAATGAGTTTGCAAATGAAAGCTTGAGTATTGTTTTTTACATATTCAAAAATAACTGAATAACTGAATTCTCTATGCAATATTCCCAAACTTTGTGTGGGAAATTTGTGTGGGATGATTATAAACTGAATTTGTGTGTGCAAAAAATTGTCCTGTGAATTTGTGTGGGATGATTACATACTTGATTTCATAAGCTTATTGAATTTTGTCCTGTGCAGATTTCAAATTCCAGATTATACTTGAAATGAAATTGGATGGGAGCTTGTTGATAAGATTTTTCATTTTGATAAGCTCTTGGTGAGCTCTGTGGGTTTGAGGGCTTCATCACATCCTTTGTGAATTGGTGAGCTTTGTGAACTTTGCCTTTTTTCATTGCTATAAACAAATTTTTGCTATGGTGATGAAGCTCTATCCAATTTGAAAGACAGGACATATATTAATTTTTGAATGTTGGGTTTGAGTGACAGGACAAAGCTTGAGTTTGAAATTTAGGAAAGCTTCAGTTTGAATTTGAGTTTGAAATTAAGTTTGCACTTGACAGAATATTTCAGTCAATACACCCAATATAAACTGAATTTTATATTCAAAATGAGTTTGCAACTGCAATTGAAAGAATATTTTAATAAATGAGTTTGCAAATGAAAGCTTGAGTATTGATTTTTTCATATTCAAAAATTTATCACATTTTTGAGATATACTCAATTTTTTTGCAGGACCATACTCAATTTCATTTTTGCAGGACAATACTCAATTTTTTTGTAGATATTTTTTATGATGTATGAAGATTGAATGTTGATAATTACTGATATTTTTTATTATCAGTAGCATATGTGATAACTGAGTGATTGAAGATTGAAAATTGTGTTCTTCATTTTTTTTGAACTTGGATGTAATTTTTGAACTTGGATATCTGTTAACATATGCACACATACACCAATGAACTTGGATATCTGTTCACAAAAAATAATTTTTGAACTTGGATGTAATTTTCTCCATGTGTGCACACATACACCCAAAAATATTAACTTGAAATTCTCATTGAACTTGGATGTAATTTTCTCATTGACTGTGATCAAAACACAGGCAATCAATATTGCTGTAATTTTGAAATTCAACATTCAATGATTGAATGTGAACTTGGTTTCCCTCCCAAATTGCAGGGCAAATGTGTTGACATGGATATGTGTGAAAATTACACCATTGATGTGAACTTGGATCAAATTTGTTCAATTTGCCCTGCAATCAATCTGAACTTGGAGCAATCAATCAATATTGATGTGCAATCAATCAAAATTACTCATTTTGAAATTCAACATTCAATGATTGAATGTGAAGTTGGAGCAAATGCCCTGCAAACAATTTGCAGGGCAATCAATCATTGAATGTGAACTTGGATGTATTTTCAATGAGAATTTCAACATTCAATGAGAATCTCATTGATGTAATTTTCACAACACAGGCAATCAATATTTTCAATGAGAACTTGGATGTTAACTTGAAATTCTCATTGAATGTTGACATGGATGTAAAAAACACCAATGCACACTTTTTCAATTTCAAAATTTTGATTGCCACCAATGCACACTGTAAATTGAGATAGGCCTGAATTTGGTGTTTTTTACATGGATGCAATTTCAAAAATCTTGATTGCCTGACAGGATTTTCATTGCACACTTTGTGTTCTTCATTTCTTTTCATAACACATATGATAATACATTGTCCTGTTAACACATATGATAACACATATGATAATACAAACTTTTTTGATAAACATTGTCCTGTTAACTTGAATCAAATTTTATGTCTGCAATTTTTTGGTGAACATTGCAATGGGGGTAAACAGGATTGTCCTAAGCTTTCTTAGTTATAACTTGAATTTTTTTGGTGAACATTGCAATGGGGGTAAACAGGATTGTCCTAAGCTTTCTTAGTTATAACTTAGTCATACATGTGATAACTTGAATTTCTTAGTTATATGATCAAAATTTCTGAGTTTGAATCTCATTGAATCTCAAGTTTCCTAAGCTTTCTTAGTTATCTCATTGTCCTAAGATTTTTCATACATGTGATAAAAAATTTCTCATTGAATCTGAAGTTATATGTGATAGCTTTTTTTTCTCAGTTGATACTTGATACATGGAATTTCTGAGTTATATAGCTTTTTTTCTCAGTTGATACAATGATCAAATTTTGGAATGGATCAAAATTATCTCAATTTTATCAAAATTATCAAAATGATCAAATTATCTCATTGTCCTGTTAATATGTGTTATCCAAGTTTTGATAAACATAAATCCAAGTTAATAATGTTCAATTTTTAACATTTTTAACATAAATCCAAGTTAATAAATCCAAGTTAACATTTGTCTGCTATGGTTTGGTGTAAGTTACTATGCATGATATCAAAACAAAGTTTTTATTCCAAATTCCACTGGGATTTCATTTGGTTTCATTTCACAGTTTAAATGGGATTTCATTTGGTTTGGTTTAGTTGGAAAATTCCAGTTTTCATCAACTGTTGAGGATTTTTCACTATCACTCAATATTAACATTCCAGTGTTCATCAACTGTTTGAAATATGTGTACTTTGAGGATTTTGTACTGGGTGAGTACATTATATCTTAATAATGCTAGGGAGTATATTTGTAGATATCCCAAACTGATTTCTCCATGTTTATTTTGCAAACTGAAATGAGCTTTTATGCAAATTCTAATACTTCAAACTTTGACAGGTACTTGAGTATTTTATTTGCATAATGAGCTTGAGTATTTTATTTGCATAATGAGCTTGAGTACTTGAGAATTTCTATTAGAACAATTCTATTCTAATAGAGATAACAATTCTATTAGAGATATAACAATTCTAATATTGAGAAATGAGTTTTAAAATGAAAGCTTGAGTATTGTTTGAGTATTCATTTGCATAAAATTTTATGCAAATGAAGCTTTTATGCAAATGAGCTTGAGTATTTTATGCAAATTCTAATGCAAATTTTATGCAAATGAGTTTTAACAAGTTTGAAGTATTAGAATTTGCATAAATTCTAACATTATATCTTGATAGCTCTTCATATGCAAATTGGTGAGCTTTTATTCCAAGCTTATACTGAATACATACTTTGAAGTATTCCAAGATAATAACACTGTAAAATTGCTTGAGTGTTATGTGAATGAATTTTTGAATCATTTTTGAGTGTTATTACAACTTTGACAGGATATTGACAGCTTATTGAGTTATAATTTTTTATTCTCAGGATATGGAAATAAATTGTTAATATAAATATCCCATAAAATCCTGAGAAATTCTCAGGATATTTCAATATGCAAATTGATTTCACTATCCTGTTCAAAATTTTTAATATGAATATCAAAAATTGAGTTCAAAATGAGTCAATTGAACTGTTAATATGAATATCAAATATTGAGTTCAAAATTGAGTTAATATGAATATAAAAATTTGAGTTTAAAATTGAACTGTCAATTGAACATGATATTGAGTTAATATGAGTTCAAAATTGAGTGAAATTGTTAATATGAATATCAAAAATTCTCAGGATAATCCAATATGCAAATTGAGTTCAAAATTTTTGAAAGAAATTGTCAGCCTATTGAGTTCAAATTTTTTGATTCTCAAGTTTTAGGATATCCTGATAATTTTGAATTCAAATTCATTCCATTAGATTCATATTGAGCAGGATATGAGCCCATATTGAAAGAAATTGCAATACTATGAAAATTGCAATCCCAATTTGATATTGAGTATTAATTCAAATTCATTCCATTTGAATGAAATTTCAGTCAATTCAAATTCATTCCATTTGAAAGAAATTGCAATCCCAATTTGATATTGAGTATTAATACTATGAAAAATCCCAAAAATGAGCACATATTTATCCTAGAATTGGTTTCCTATTTAACATGACATTGATATGCAAGCAACACTGCAATTTGAGAATGCATTTTTGAGAATCCTGTATTGGACATGTGGACTTATTAGTGAATCCTGTATTGGACATGGTTTTGGTCAGATGGCCAAATTTCCTCATATTGAGCAGGATATCTTGAGAAAATGTCATCCAAATTGGGTTATGTCTATTCCTCATATTGATTATGTCTATTCCTCCATAACTCATATGAGAAAATGTTATCCAAATTGGGTTATGTCATATGAGCAGGATATCTTGAGAAATTGGGTTGTCATATGAGAAAATGTCCAAAAAATGTCCTGGGTTATGTCGTATACAAATCTATTACAAAAAATGTCCAGGGTTATCAGTATATTACAAAAAATGTCCTGGATGTAAGTTTTGACAGTATTTTGAGGATATACATCTAGATGTATATGTTTGAGGTATATGTATAATTTAGAGGATATACATCTATGTATATGTATAATTTTGACAGTATTTTGAGGTATATGTATAAATTATACAATGAGGTATATGTATATGTCTTTGGTTTAGTTTGAATATTATCCATTCACACTGAAATGAGTTCACATTTATTATTGAGGAATTCACACTGAAATGAGTTCACAGTGAGGATAATATCCTGTCAACTCATTCCTTCATGTATTTGAGGATAATAAATGAATATCCTCACTGAAATTTGTGTATTCATTCACGATATGTGTATGTGTATTGAATGTTGATATGTGTTTGAATACACATACACATTTTTTTGAATGTTCACATTTATTATCCTCATTGAAAGTTTGACAGATATCCTGATCCTCAATTCTTTTTGAGGATACATATACATCTATTTTAATTTTGAGTTTGCAAGTTTACAAGTTTGACAGATATCCTGATCCTCAATTCAATTTTGATAGTATTTTGAGGATATACATCTAGATGTATATGTTTGAGGTATATGTATACTTTAGAGGATATACATCTAGGTATATGTATAATTTTGACAGTATTTTGAGGTATATGTATAAATTATACAATGAGGTATATGTATATGTCTTTGGTTTAGTTTGAAAATCATGATGCTTATATTAAAAGAATTGGTGAATCTTTGAGAATTGGTTTAGTTTGCGTCTTTGAGACTTGGTGAATCCTGATGCTTATATTAAAAGAATTGAGCTCTCACAAACTTGAGATATGCTTTTTTGACATAAATCAAGTTGCAAAATACTGATCCTGAAGAGAAGCACACTATGTTACCTTGAAATTCTCATTGAATGTTGACATGGATTTAAAGTGAATCCTGATCCTGATCCTCAATTTATGATCCTCAATTTAAATCCTGATCCTGACAAAATTTGAATGAATATCCTGTTGACATGGACTAATTTTTTTGAATACACATACACTAAGTTCTATTGATAAACATTGCATACACTAATTTTTTGAATACACATACACTAATTTTTTTGATAAACAGCCATATCAAAATTATGTTATGTTGATAACCATTGTTGATTGTTGATAGATGTTGATAAAAATTTGATAAATATTGTTGATAAGTAGATTTTTGATAACCATTGTTGATATGGCTGTAAATTATGTTAAGCCCAGTAGCAATGTCAATGTTGATTATGAGTTGATATTGGAATTATCCATTATCAATGTGAGTTTGATATTGGATTGAGGATCATAGAAGCAATGTGAGTTTGATATTTTGAGAATGGTATCAAATTTTGCATGTACTGATTGTCAAACTGATTGTCCTGAGAATGGATAATTCCAAACTCATAATATCAAACTCATAATATGAAAGCATAGAAGCAATGTGAATTTGAATGTACTGATTTGAGCTAATGAGAATGTGAGTTTGGAATTATGCAGTAGAAATGTGAGTTTGATATTTTGATACCATTCAAAGTGTCCTGAGGATCATAGAAGCAATGCTAGAATGCAAAAATTCTCAAGTGATCCTCAGCAAATATTCAGATATATGTGTCCTGAGGATTGAGATAATTCAGATATATTCAAAAATTCTCAGGACACATAGAAGTATACTCTTCTGAAACTTGAGTATTCAAATTTTTCTCATGCAGTATACTCTTCTGAAATTTGAGTTATTGATATGGAATTTGAGTACTCATATTCTGAAATTCTCAAATTTCCGAAGAGTATACTTTGGGAATATTTCTCATGTAATTTGCAATTCTAAAATTTCTGAAGATATGGAATTTGTGCATTTGACATTGAAGTTCAATAACTACTCAAATTCTGAAATTCTCAATTAGAAACTGGGAGTGTTCATTCTCAACATGAACATATTCACCCAATTCCAAATTTGGAGTATTTTAATTGAACATCTACCATATTCACAAAATGAACATCTAATATACGCTAATAATGTATTTTAATTGTAATTAGTTTGGGCTTAATTTGGATAGGGCTTTAGCTCGACGCAGTAGGAGAGAACGAGAACGAGAACAAGAACAACGTAACATGTCTCACGCTCTGCCTTCTGACGGTGTACTTGATATACCTCACATAACACCAGCCATAACAACTTCTCCGGTTGAACAAGAACATGCTGTCTCATCCTCGCGTAACGATATGATTTCCGGGCAAGTTCCTGGACCATCTGTCAGGTCATTATCAACCCGACTGTACATAAAACCTTTTCACCCAGCCATGTATTTTAGTTGTGTTTATTTTTCTGTTTAAATTTGTATAGGGCTTTAGCTCAACGCAAAAGGAGAGAACGAGAACAGGAACAACGAAACATATCTCACGCTCTGCCTTCTGACGGTGTCCTTGATATACCTCACATAACACCAGCCGTGACAACTTCTCCGGTTGAACAAGAAGATGTTGTCTCGGCCTCGCGTAACGATATGATTTCTGAACAAGTTCCTGGACCATCTGTCAGGTCATTATCAACCCGACTGTACATAAAACCTTTTCACCAAGCCATGTATTTTAGTAGTGTTTATTTTTCTGTTTAAATTTGTATAGGGCTTTAGCTCAACGAAAAAGGAGAGAACGAGAACAGGAACAACGAAACATATCTCACGCTCTGCCTTCTGACGGTGTCCTTGATATACCTCACATAACACCAGCCGTGACAACTTCTCCGGTTGAACAAGAAGATGCTGTCTCGGCCTCGCGTAACGATATGATTTCTGGACAAGTTCCTGGACCATCTGTCAGGTCATTATCAACCCGACTGTACATAAAACTGTAATGCCCTACCAGCTACTGCACAAGTACTAGAGGGGGGGGGGGGGTGAATAGTACTTTAAAATAATAAGGCGTATAATTCCAAATTAAATTGCAAACAACCACCAAATCAATTTGCAGAAGCTTAAATTGAATGACAACAATGAAATTAACAAAGCAAACAAACGATGTTAATGGGTTCGGATCCACCCAAGTCTCCCCGACTTGTTCCCGGTGATCCTACGTCCCAACCACCCAGATCCCCTCCGGATACTTGAGTTAGAAACCCTAACTCAAGATTTCCACTATGAATATCTTGTGAAAAACCTTCACAAGATCAAATCATACATGCAATGGCAAAGTGAATCCCACAACCCGGGATCACAAACTTCTCTCACAACCGAGAGAGCCAATAAGCAATATAAAGAGTTTAAATGAAATAAAAACTCTTACCACAAAATCCTATACCTTGAGTTTTTCTTACCCAATAGGTGGAATGAAGGATTTGAGGAAGATGAAGTCACCAAGCCCTAGCACCAAGGAAATGAGCAGCAATGGGTGCCTAGGGAAGAGTTGGAGACTTGGATCAAGCAATAGCTTGAAGAGCTCACCAAGAACAAGCTTCTCTCTAGATCTAGAAATGATAGAGAATGGGTTTCTTGTGAGGAAGAGAGCTTTAGATTTGAGGGAGAATGGCTATCTCTTTAGAACTCAATGAATCTCTTAATGACAGCTCTGTTGAAGATAGAAATGACCTAGGTTCGTATTTATAGGGTCCCATAAAAACAAGTTAGGTCATTCTCCAACGGATAGAAATCTGTGAGAATTAGTCGGTCAAAGAACAATCACTGACCGACTAGTTCATCAACTAGTCGGTCAGTCAAACAGCATGGACCGACTAAGAGCAGATCTGAGAAGAGATAGAATTTCAGACCTAGAAAACTAGTCGGTCCAAGAAGACTTTCTGACCGACTAGTTTCACAACTAGTCGGTCATCCAATGAACGTAGACCGACTAAGAGGCAAAACAACATAGTCTGAAGGCAAGTTGACTTAGTCGGTCCAAGAACAAAAGTTGACCGACTAGATTGTCAACTAGTCGGTCATCAAACGTTCTTAGACTGACTAACGGTAAACAGTAGCTTAGGAGAATTTTAGAGTGAACAGTAAGTCACAACTAGTCGGTCAAAGAAGCATCACTGACCGACTAGTTCACAAACTAGTCGGTCGGTGAGTCAACGTAGACCGACTAACTGTAAACAGTAAAGTCCAAGAAATTAACTGACAGAAACTAGTCGGTCCAAGAACAGTGGCCGACCGACTAGATCACCATCTAGTCGGTCAGTACTTGTTCTTGTACCAACTAACATGCACAACAAAGTCCGAATCGAAGCGCGACGCTTCGAGGAAGTTAGAGTGAACTTGTGCAAGAATCCTAGAGCTACGAAATGAGCGTAATGAAGATAGAAACGTAAGATATACTCAAGGCTTAACATTCTATCAATCGAAACTAAAAGACTATAAATAAAACCTTAATAAACGGTCTTCAATAGCTTCGATTGAATCTTCATATTTTCCAAAGCGTCGCAAGAGCTTCAACGAAGCTTTAGGCATGAATATGAGCTTTTGGAAGTGTTGAGATGTCGCTTTGAATATTCTCATGAAATTGGTGACGATCTCCAATACTGCGCTCACAAATTGTTAGTTCATGAATTATTTATGTTTGCTCATCATCCAAAACCAAATCCGGGGAGTCCAATATTCAACATTCTCCCCCTTTTTGGTGATGACAAACCAACATAAATAATAATCAAGGATAATAATACAAATGTAAAATACTTACTCCCCCTGCATTGATGATACGTTAATTCCACAATGAATATAAATGAATTGTATCAAGCAGACGAGTAAGATAAACAGAGTGAATTGATTTTTGAAATATCGGATTTTGAAAAATCCTTATATGTATCTTAACTCCCCCTGAATCTAACATATCAAACTAGATTCTTGGAAATTGAGTTAAATTTTCATTTGCGCTATTTATTATCATTATCTCTCCCCCTTTGGCATTATCCCAAAAATGGGGGGCATATAACGACAACAATTAGGAAATGTAAAATCCAACATCGGGAGTCGTAGACAAAGACAATGGACCAACTTGACACCAAGGGAAAATTGTGGAAATCAAAATAAGGTGTGCCAAATTTTCCATTATCAATAAAAATCAATGATAAGCAAAATCATCAAAAATACCAAATGTTTATTCATTTCTTGAATAAAGAAACATACTCTCCAATATTCAATATTCTTGGTTAATATTCAATTATAGAATTTAAATCTATTTAACCAAGTTTTTATGCGTCGAGCGACGAAGTAACATTTCAAATGAATTCAACGAATATTCAAATTTGCATGAGTACATCCAAAAAATGAATTCAACGAATATTCAACGAATAAAAGACAAAGTGAACGATGATGAACATATATATATATAGAGACAACATGAGTACATCCAGAAAATATCACATCGAATATATGAGATACATCATATCAAGCGCTACAGATCATCAAAAAGAAATACATCATCATCATCATAAAATCCAACACCGACAACCAGAAAGCACAAAAAAAATACATCAAAGCATCTCTGAACCCCATCCTAACCCAAAACACTCTCACTAAACATATATCATCCAGAATGCAGTGGAGAGTCCTCGGAACAGACGATCACGAGGAGGAGGCAGGATCTGCAGCGTCCGTGGGTCCAGTCGACGGAGTGGACTCAGGATCTGCAGGGAGAAGAGGTGTCTCAACTGATGGAATCGTCGGGGCAGGAGTCGAGATCTCAGCAACAGGCGCAACAGCAGCATGAGTCTCGACAGAAGCAGCAGCAGCACATACATGAGCAGGCTCGGAAACTGGGTCAGCAGCAGGCTCAGAAGGCTGAAGAACTGCAGCAGATGGCTCTGGAACACCGGAAGAGGTGGCAACTCCAGGAGCCGAAGAGGAAGTACCAGCAGCAGCAGTACCAGCAGAAGTGCCCTCGGGGGCACGAGTCGAAGCACGACAGAGCTCCTCAATGTCCTCCTCAGCCATCTCATCAAACTCCTCATCCTCAGACACGGAAGGAGGAAGCTCAACACCCATCTGACGAGCCATACGGCAGACTACCTCCTCGGTACGAGCCAAGCGGGACTCGTGACGACGAAGTATCCGTAGGACATCATCAAGGGTGGCAACGGGAGTGGCAGAGGCACTGGCAGAGGCAGGGACAGACGCAGAAGGTGTCGTCCTCTGAACGTGACGAAGAGCCGCAAGAGATTTCTTGACGGCCGTCGCATTCAGGGGAGGACCGAGGGGACGCTCATCGTCACGAGGCAATGTGACACGAAAATGACGAAACACGAGGGTCAACATGCATGGGAATGGGATATGAGCTGATTTATTGGACTTTCGAATACACTCGAAAGAGTCAATCTTATCGAGTATAATTCGAGCCCAATTAATCGAGCTCCCCATGAAGATCGCATAGATAAGCTTCAAAAATGGCTGGGAAGGTAAAGATGAGGAGCCGTACTTGGGAAGCAAGCACGACTTCAGAATCAGATTGAGGACCCACGCATTAGGCTTGAAAGATTTAGAAGGCACGCCAATCATGGCAGGAGGGATCTGATGGAAAATCTCTGAAAGCATAGCCTGATCAAGAGAAGAAATATCATCTATCGAAATATCAGACGGAAGAAGGCCAGACGAAGAGATACCCAAAATCTCTCCTAAGATTTCCGCAGTGAGGACTATAGGAGTCCCCAAAACGGTCGTCTCAACAGAGTGGGTCTGATCGTACTGACCCCGGATCCTATTCGCATAGAAAAGCTTCACTAATCTAGGGTAGGGGTGAGGATTCGCCTTCGGGTCATATCGAAGGTAATCGAGAAGACCCGACGACGACAGAAGATCAGCTAACCCTATGAAGTCGCTAAACTGGACGAAATGCTCCAGAAGCAGCGGGCAATGTTCGATACGGTTATACGCCGCGAGACACAAAGGGTCATCGCGACATAAGGAAATATCGACACCGCCCACCGGCATCGGACCCTTTCCCTTAGGCTTTCGAGTAGACGAACGAGGGTGGGTGCTAGACTCGGGATGACTAGGAGGAGTGGGTTCCCTATGAGTCTCAGTCTCGGGGTTATACTCCGTATCGGAATCGGTAGGAGTATGAAACGAAGATGCAGAAGCAAGAATTTTGGCCTTGGGCTTAGGCTTGGGTTTGGGTTTCGGTTGACCTCTAGGTTTAGCGGTCGTCGTCCTCTTCTTCTTGAGAGGAGGCGAAGACGACGAAGGATGGGTGGTCTTGGCTCTACGCTTCGGAGGGTTTGGATGCTCGGGATCCGAAGAGATTGGATCAACGGTCATCGGAGAGGGGCTAGAGGGAGTGATCGGAATGCGTGTTCTTGCCATAGTCGAAGCAAGACACGGGACAAGGAGATCAAACGAAGAAGCCCTAGCCGAAAAAAAAATAAACAAACCCTAAGAACCCTAAGAACCCGAGCAAGCCCTAGCTCTAGGAAATGAAATCTAACCCTAGGAGGAGAGGAGATCACCTAGAATGAGGGGCCGACGGAGGAGATCGACGGAGATGGCCGGAAAAATGGCCGGAGATCGATCGGAAGTCGAAGGGTTTCGAGGGAGGTCGGGGTTTTGAGCGGAGAGAGAAGAGATTTCGATCGATTAGAATGAAAATCGATCGACTAAACTGAGTTTAAGTCGGTCGATTTCGCAAAAGACCAAACAGCCCCTGGCACAACTAGTCGGTCACAGTTCAAGCACTGACCGACTAGACCACGATCTAGTCGGTCGGTCAATGAGCTTGAACCGACTAGTTGCAAACAGTGGCTGAATCCAAGAGTTACTGACAAGATTTAGTCGGTCTGTGTTCATTTACTGACCGACTAGATCTCAATCTAGTCGGTCGGTCACTGAGCATGAACCGACTAAAGAGTTCAAGATGGAAAGGAAACTCAATAAGCTTGAGTTAGTCGGTGTAAGTTCTTCTACTAACCGACTAGATGAACATCTAGTCGGTTGGTGGTTGAACTGATACCGACTAACAAAGTCCAAAAAATGATAATCAAGTTCTCTCCTCAAAACACTTGGACGATATATCGTAAAACTCTCAATACTCATCTAAACTACCCCATTAAACGTCGAAATCTTAAATAGACATTGAGATACGATTTCGATCATAAATTCAAACAAATCACATAAAATTCTCAAAAATTCTATAAATCTATCATGATTGAAATAACGCGAAGTATAGAAGCATGCAAGATAATTGAATGAAATATGAATCCTATATCTCGGATTCACCCATAATCCCCAATTCTCGACGCAACCGCACAAAGGAGTCCTCCTTTAGGGGTTTCGTGAAAATATCGGCGATTTTCTTTTGGGTTTCAACGTACACTAAAATGATGTCCTTTTTAGCAACATGATCATCTAAGAAATGGTGTCGGACATCTATGTGTTTCGATCGGGAATGGTGCACCGGATTCTTTGAAAGACAAATAGCACTTTGGTTATCCACCATGATAGGGCTAGTATCACAATGAATACCAAAATCCTTCAATGTGTGTCTCATCCAAAGGACCTGGGCACAAGCGGCACCGGCGGCAATATATTCCGCCTCGGTGGTTGAAAGTGAAACCGAATTTTGCTTCTTGGAAAACCAGGAGACAAGAGAATTTCCTAGAAAATGGCAAGTGCCACTAGTACTTTTCCTGTCGGATTTGCATCCCGCATAATCAGCGTCACTATATGAGACTAACTCATATGTGCTAGATCTCGGATAAAGTAATCCAAAATCTAATGTGTAACTTAGATAGCGAAAAATACGCTTTACCGCTACTAAGTGAGACTCCTTAGGTTGAGACTGATAACGAGCACATATACATACGGCAAACATAATATCGGGCCTACTTGCGGTAAGATAAAGCAAACTACCTATCATACCTCGATATAGACGAATGTCTACATCCTTACCGCCCGTATCCTTGTCAAGATGCGTAGTCGTGCTCATCGGAGTCTTTTTCCCGGAGGCATTCTCCATTCCAAATCGCTTTAGCAACTCCACCGTGTACTTCGTTTGGTGGATGAAGATTGCATCGTTCATTTGGCGAATTTGGAGACCTAAGAAATATTTGAGCTCGCCCATGTGGCTCATCTCAAATTGTTCCTTCATAACATTAGAAAACTCTTCGCAAAGAGTGAAGTTAGTAGCACCGAAAATGATATCATCAACATAAATTTGTACTAATAATATATCATTATTCGCATGCTTAATAAAAAGTGTTGAATCGGCTTCGCCCATTTTAAAATTCAAATCCAAAAGAAAATTCTTTAGGCGATCATACCAAGCTCGAGGAGCTTGTCTCAAACCATAAAGAGCTTTCTTTAGTTTAAAAACGTGATTTGGAAATTTTTCATTTATGAAGCCCGGAGGTTGAGAAACGTAAACTTCCTCAACTACATCTCCGTTTAAAAATGTACTTTTAACATCCATTTGAAATAGTTTAAAATTCTTATGGCATGCAAAAGACAAAAGTAATCTAATTGATTCTAATCTAGCTACCGGAGCGAAGGATTCTTCGAAATCAATACCTTCCTCTTGTCGATAGCCTTGAGCTACTAACCGAGCTTTGTTCCGGACGACGACTTGGTTTTCGTCGGTTTTGTTCTTGAAAATCCACTTTGTCCCTATGACGGTGTGGTTCTTCGATGGCAATGGAACGAGCTCCCATACCTCATTCCTCTCGAATTGAATGAGCTCCTCCTCCATGGCTAAGATCCAAGCGCTATCTTCGCATGCTTCATTAATATTCTTTGGCTCTATCGATGAGACAAAGGCACAATTTGCGAAGTGGTGAACTTGCGATCTCGTCTTGACACTATCATAGATATTGCCAATGACTTGCTCATGGGGATGGTCACGAACCGAATGAAGCCGTTTGGGAATACCTTGATCACTAGGAACATTCTCAACAACTTCATTAGTTGGGTTAGTCTCAATAGAATCAATAGAATCATTAGACTTAGAATTATCAAACGAATCACATAAAACATCCAAAGAATCATTATCATTTGAAATTCTAGTTGGAACAAATCCTTCATTAAATGAGACATGAAGCGACTCCTCGATCGTTGAGGTTCGTTTGTTGAATATCCGGTATGCTTTGCTACGCGTAGAGTATCCAACAAAGATCCCCTCATCGGATCTTGGATCGAATTTGTCCAAACAACCATATGTGTTCTTAATAAAACATTTCGAACCGAAAACACGAAAATGTTTAACTTGAGGCAACCTACCAAACAACAATTCATAACAAGTTTGTTTAGTGCCGGGCCTCAAAAGTATTCTATTAAACACATAGCAAGCGGTGTGTACCGCTTCCGCCCAAAATTGATGGCCAAGTTGGCTATCATCAAGCATAGTGCGAGCACACTCCACTAGCGTCCTATTCTTTCTCTCAACTACACCATTTTGAGGAGGTGCACGAGGGAAAGAGAAGGTGTGAGTAATACCAACTTCATCACAAAATGTCTCAAAAGACTCATTCTCAAATTCACCTCCAAGATCACTACGAATAGTGACAATGGTGGTTCCTAAGAGATTTTGTACTTTCTTAACAAAAATTGTGAAGTTTTCAAAAGCTTCATTTTTATTACACAATGAAAATACCCAAGTAAATCTTGAATAGTCATCTACGATGACAAGTCCATACCTTGCATTTCCTAAGGAAGCTACTCTAGTTGGCCCAAATAAATCTAGATGTAATAGCTCTAGTGGCCGTTTTGTAGAGATGCTTTTCTTAGGTTTAAATGAAGATTTAGGAAGCTTGCCGCGTTGACAACAATCACAAAAACTTTTCTTTTCAAAAACAAGCTTCGGAAAACCTTTAATAGAATTTAATTTTGAAAGCTTATATAGTGTTCCAAAGTTCACATGTCCAAAGCGTCGATGCCATAAGTGTTGTTCACTTGTGTTGGCAACGAGACATTGTTCATATGACTTAGGAAGATCCAAAATATAAATGTCTTTACGACGAGTTCCGGAAAATAATAATTTTTCATTATCCTTTCTTAAAATATGACACAATCCTTTCGCAAAGCTAACTTTGTAACCTTTGTCACAAAGTTGGCTTATTGAAATGAGATTATGATTTAAACCACTAACAAGATAAACATCACTAATTAGGGGTTTAGAAGGGTTACCGACTTTACCAACACCTATGATGGTTCCGCTCTCGTTGCCTCCAAATACGACGCGGTTTCCATTCACAATGGGAACCACTCCGGAGAGCAATCGAGCGTCACCCGTCATGTGTTTGGAGCACCCGCTATCGAGTATCCAATTCCCTTTGGAGCTAAATTTAAATTTGTTGCTCCTTCCCTTTTTCTTTTCCTTGAGTACCTAAAGATAGAAACTTCCATATCATGGTACCCAAGGTCATTGGGTCCAAGGGATTAGACCTTTGGAAGCCAAGTCCAAGTGGACTTAGACTTCCCCACATAATTCTTACTATGCACAACATCCGAAAAATAAGCATTCATATATATTTGTTTTTCGTCCATGCTTGTGTCCTTTGGGCTCCAAATAGTGAAAACTTTGGGAGCCATCATCCTATTGGGTGCATGCATGCGACGTTGATTTCTACGTGATGCATGTTGTGGATAGGCATACGGGACATGATGGAATGGTGCACGACGAGAATTATTCATATGATGAGGTGGGTGTACATATGCATGTGTGGGAACACGTGCGTGAGGGTGTCTCACTTGGTGTGCACGTGCCCGGGAATGTGTTGCATAAAAATCATCATAAGTGTGAGACGGTGGAGTAGGACGTGTGTTCCTACGTGGCATGGAATTGGTGTACATAAAAGCATGCCCCTTCTTTGGAGGTCCACCCAATGTGGGTTTCTTTCCGAAAGAGGGTGTGGACGAGGTGAAAGCACCATTGGTAGATGAACTACCAATAGAGTGTTTGCTCCCACTCGTTGAGGCTTCGGAAGTTGGCCTAACAAAAGTAGTGACCGACTTGGAAGAATTTCCCATCATATACCCCAAGCCAATGTGGTGTTTGGTCGGAAGTAAATCTTTTAGGATATTATCCAAATGGCCTTTACCCTTGTTGAATTCGTTGATTCGGCCCAATGTGTTCTCATATTTCTCTTTGAGAGAACGCAAGGAAGTATCCAAAGTGGATATTTGCGAAGTGAGCACATAAACACGAGATTTAAGATTCTCGTTCTCAATACTCAAAGTCGAGTTTTGAGAAGTTAAATCCGCTATCTCATGTTCTTCCTCATCCTCAATGCTAACATGTTCAAGTTTAGATTTGAGATTTACAATCTCATTTCTTAACTCTTCAACAACGGTGTCGTTGTTGGTGATGATAGTCTTAGGCGATGTTTGAATGCTAGCTAGGTCATCTTTTACCTTAGTATATCTATTTACTAACTTAGTATATTTTGACCAAAGTTGAGTGTTAGCATCCCTAAGATCATCCATCGTTACCTCATCGCTTTCTTCATCACTATCATCGGAAGAGGAGGATCCTTGATCGTGCTCCTCTCTTGCCATGAAACACATGTGTGCTTGCTCCACGTGCTCATCGTCCGACTCTCCGCTTGAGGAATCCTCGGAGTCGGTGAAGGTAGCTCCGACAAGTCCCTTCTTGTTTCCTTTTGTGTACTTCTTGGACTTGTCATACTTTGGCGCCTTCTACTTCTCCTTTTGCTTGTTTTGAGGACAATCCGCTTTGATGTGTCCTGGCTTATTGCATTTAAAGCACAAAGGTGGAGAGGCGTTAGTAGATGTAAACTTAGATTTTTGTTTGAAGTTACCCTTTCGGAAGAAGCGATTGAACTTCTTTGCCATGAGTGCAATGGATTCCATGTCCATTTCTTCTTCCGAGTTCTCATCATCGGTAGAGGTGGATGAAGCCGCCTTGAATGCAATCGCCTTTTTCTTAGGCGCATCTAGGTTCAAATATGACTTCATCTTTTCTTGTAGCTTCACCTTGCTATCTTTGCGTACCTCATATGACATCAAAGTACCCATTAGTTGAACTACGGTATATTTGTCCATGTCATTACCTTCCTCGATGGCGAAGGTACGTTTTTCCCAAGAAGAGGGAAGTCCTTCAATAAGCTTTAAGCACTTCTCCTTTTGAGTGTAGATCTTGCCGAGGGCCTCTAACTCGTTTATTATGTCAACAAAACGAGCGTAATATTCTTTCATCTTCTCGCCCTGTTGCATATGAAACATTTCGTAATCTTTGGTTATGACTACGAGTTTAGAGTCTCTTACCCTACTCGTCCCTTCATGTAGAATGAGGAGGGAGTTCCAAATTTGATATGCACTCTTACATGTGCATATCTTATTGAAATCCTCGGGCTCCAATGCACATTGCAAGGCGTTCATTGCCTTGGCATTGCTTACCTCCGCGGCGACCTCCGCGGTAGTCCATTTCTCAAAATCTTCTTCTTCGGGTACAATATACTCCTTCATTGTAGTTCTCCATAAAGATGCACTTCGGAGGAAGGTTTCCATCCGACACTTCCAGTACCCGTAGTTGGTACCGTTGAAGAATGGAGGCCTCGTAGAGGAATGTCCTTCCATCACGGAAGATGCTCCTTCACGGTTCCTGAAGGTGTCATAGTTGGAAGGTGGACGCACGGTCTTGTTGTCGTTGGCAGACATAGCTGAGAATCTGGCTCTGATACCAAATGTAATGCCCTACCAGCTACTGCACAAGTACTAGAGGGGGGGTGAATAGTACTTTAAAATAATAAGGCGTATAATTCCAAATTAAATTGCAAACAACCACCAAATCAATTTGCGGAAGCTTAAATTGAATGACAACAATGAAATTAACAAAGCAAACAAACGATGTTAATGGGTTCGGATCCACCCAAGTCTCCCCGACTTGTTCCCGGTGATCCTACGTCCCAACCACCCGGATCCCCTCCGGATACTTGAGTTAGAAACCCTAACTCAAGATTTCCACTATGAATATCTTGTGAAAAACCTTCACAAGATCAAATCATACATGCAATGGCAAAGTGAATCCCACAACCCGGGATCACACCTTCTCTCACAACCGAGAGAGCCAATAAGCAATATAAAGAGTTTAAATGAAATAAATACTCTTACCACAAAATCCTATACCTTGAGTTTTTCTTACCCAATAGGTGGAATGAAGGATTTGAGGAAGATGAAGTCACCAAGCCCTAGCACCAAGGAAATGAGCAGCAATGGGTGCCTAGGGAAGAGTTGGAGACTTGGATCAAGCAATAGCTTGAAGAGCTCACCAAGAACAAGCTTCTCTCTAGATCTAGAAATGAGAGAGAATGGGTTTCTTGTGAGGAAGAGAGCTTTAGATTTGAGGGAGAATGGCTATCTCTTTAGAACTCAATGAATCTCTTAATGGCAGCTCTGTTGAAGATAGAAATGACCTAGGTTCGTATTTATAGGAACCCAAAAACATAAGTTAGGTCAATCTCCAACGGAAAGAAATCTGGGAGAATTAGTCGGTCAAAGAACAATCACTGACCGACTAGTTCATCAACTAGTCGGTCAGTCAAACAGCATGGACCGACTAAGAGCAGATCTGAGAAGAGATAGAATTTCAGACCTAGAAAACTAGTCGGTCCAAGAACACTGTCTGACCGACTAGTTTCACAACTAGTCGGTCATCCAATGAACGTAGACCGACTAAGAGGCAAAACAACATAGTCTGAAGGCAAGTTGACTTAGTCGGTCCAAGAACAAAAGTTGACCGACTAGATTGTCAACTAGTCGGTCATCAAACGTTCTTAGACCGACTAACGGTAAACAGTAGCTTAGGAGAATTTTAGAGTAAACAGTAAGTCACAACTAGTCGGTCAAAGAAGCATCACTGACCGACTATTTCACAAACTAGTCGGTCGGTGAGTCAACGTAGACCGACTAACTGTAAACAGTAAAGTCCAAGAAATTAACTGACAGAAACTAGTCGGTCCAAGAACAGTGGCCGACCGACTAGATCACCATCTAGTCGGTCAGTACTTGTTCTTGTACCAACTAACATGCACAACAAAGTCCGAATCGAAGCGCGACGCTTCGAGGAAGTTAGAGTGAACTTGTGCAAGAATCCTAGAGCTACGAAATGAGCGTAATGAAGATAGAAACGTAAGATATACTCAAGGCTTAACATTCTATCAATCGAAACTAAAAGACTATAAATAAAACCTTAATAAACGGTCTTCAATAGCTTCGATTGAATCTTCATATTTTCCAAAGCGTCGCAAGAGCTTCAACGAAGCTTTAGGCATGAATATGAGCTTTTGGAAGTGTTGAGATGTCGCTTTGAATATTCGCGTGAAATTGGCGACGATCTCCAATACTGCGCTCACAAATTGTTAGTTCATGAATTATTTATGTTTGCTCATCATCCAAAACCAAATCCGGGGAGTCCAATATTCTGTTTAAATTTGTATAGGGCTTTAATTGATGGCAATAATGTATTTGGAAAGAAAGTAGCACATGTATTTACAATTGAATTTCAGAAACGGGGTCTTCCACATATGCATGCTCTTTTCTTTCTTCGTGGACCCGATAAGATTCATACATGTGATCAAGTGGATAGAATTGTATGTGCTGAATTTCCTGATCCTGCTCAAGATCCTGCATTATTCGATACTGTGTCAAAATGTATGGTACATGGACCATGTGGTGCTCGGAATCCAAATGCCTCATGCATGGAAAATGGTAAGTGTACTAAGAAATACCCTCGAAATTATGCAGATGCAACAACCTTGGATCGTGATGGATATCCTATTTACCGTCGTCGTAGTAATGGGCATCTATATACTGTAAGGGGGCATCAGGTTGATAACCGCGATGTTGTTCCGCACAACAGGTATCTCTCAAGGCGCTTTAACTGTCACATTAATGTCGAAGTTTGTGCCGGGGTAAGATGTGTGAAGTACATTCATAAGTATATTTATAAAGGTCATGATCGGACCACAATGGTATTGGGCGCAGTAAATGAGATCCAACAATACCTTGATGCAAGATATATTGGACCACCTGAGGCTGCCTGGCGAATATTCGAGCATCCTTTGCATCAAGAGATTCCGTCAGTTCAAAGATTGATACTTCATTTACCAGGGCAACACCGTGTTATTTTTGATCCAGATGAAGATGTAGATGCAATAAGGTCTAGGGCTGAAAATGATAAGACAACTTTGACTGAATTTTTTACATGTTGTGCTTTACATGAGTCTGCGCATGATCTCACATATCAAGAATTTCCCCAAAAGTTTGTGTGGCATTCGTCAACAAAGGTCTGGACTCCAAGACAATCTGGATATGCCATTGGCAGAATGTATTTTGCCTCCCCTAATTCTGGTGAGAGATTTTATCTACGGTTGCTACTAACAGTTGTTAAAGGGCCAACATCGTGGGAAAATTTACGCACATTCAATTCGATCGAGTACCCTACATTCAAAGCAACATGTATTGCAAGAGGTCTTCTTGAAGATGATTCCGAGTGGAGACAATGTCTTGCCGAGGCTTCAATTATGAAAACAGGATATCAATTACGAAGACTGTTTTGTATTATTCTTATCGAATGTGTGCCGATCGACCCCCTTGCATTATGGAATGAATTTTCAATGCACATTTGCGATGATCTTCCACATAAATTGCAAACTTTATTTGCAATTTCTACCCCAACTCAAGGCCAACTTGAAGATTATGGATTATTCCTTATCAATGAATTGCTTGAGGAGTACGGTAAGTGTCTATCCGACTTTCCACCAATGCCACTTTCTGCTGGAGATTGGAATGAAATTGTTGGCAATAGATTGTTGCATGAACATCAGGAACTTATAAATAAAGCGAAACAATTGGATGCACAAAAAGACATTGATTGCCTCAATGATGCACAACGCAATGCTTATTCAGCAATTACTTCATCAGTATTTGAAAATAAAGGTACTACATTCTTCTTGAGCGGTGGTGCTGGAACTGGAAAGACTTTTTTGTACAATGCAATAGCAACAATGTTGCGTAGTCTTGGAAATATAGTTATCACCGTCGCGTCTTCCGGTATTGCATCATTGCTACTTAGCGGAGGTCGGACTGCACATTCCACATTTCGTATCCCGTTAGATGTGCATGATACTTCAATTTGTAATTTTAGCAAGCAATCCATGCAAGCTCAATTATTCAGAAAAGCAAAACTTATAATATGGGATGAAGTACCTATGCAACATCGGCACTGTGTTGAGGCAGTGGATCGATCGTTACAAGATATGTGTGATAACCCCAGAGCATTTGGTGGTATTACTGTTGTTCTTGGTGGGGATTTCCGACAAATCTTGCCCGTCATACCAAAGGGGGTTCGAGAAGAAATTGTTGGTGCCTCATTGAGACGATCTGTATTATGGTGCTCTGTACAAGTTTTGATCTTGGATCAAAATATGCGGTTAAATAACTCATCTGTTGAGAATGCAAATTTTGCAAAATTTATTTTGGAGGTATTTTATTTCATGCCTAATTTAATTTTACTTACTATTTTTATCTTAGCCATTCCTTCACTAAAATTATATCTATATGTATTAGGTTGGGACAAATCCTACAGAAGTGGTAGAACTTCCTTCTAACATATTCAGGTGCAAGGATTTAAACGAGTTAATACTTCGAATTTATCCGCAGCTTGATATTGAGGGTGCCGTGACTTCGGCATACCTTACTGAACGAATAATTCTTTCTGCACGGAATGATGATGTTACTTTTATAAATGCTGCTGCATTAAACATTTTTCCGGGACAGAAGATTACGTATCAAGCTGCAGACAGTTTTTCTGAAAATGATGAAACCGATCCAACCATTATGAATAGATATCCAACTGAGTACATAAACTCTTTGGATCCTCCTGGGTTGCCACAATTTACACTTGAGCTTAAGGTTGGTTGTCCTATTATTTTATTACGAAATATTGCACCAAAAGACGGGCTCTGCAATGGCACTCGATTGATGGTTGTCAGATGTGCATCACGTGTCATTGAAGCTCAAATTTTAAATGGGGATAAAGCCGGTTGTTTTGTGTTTATTCCAAGAATATCTTTGTCACCATTGGCTACAGAATTACCTTTTCATATGACAAGAAGGCAGTTTCCTGTCCGTGTGACATATGCTATGACGATTAATAAAGCCCAAGGACAATCTGTAAAATTCGTTGGAGTTGATTTGCGGACCCCAGTTTTCAGTCATGGACATCTTTATGTTGCAATTTCAAGGTGCACATCTTTTGATCGTGTATGTGTCCTTCTTCAGCCCAACATAAATAACACAGTAAACATCGTTTACCCAGAAGTTCTGCTATGATTTCCAATGAATGATAAAAATTGTATGTAAGTTTTTTAACTTTCTTTCTTTACATTGTTTTATTTATATTATTTGTTTAAATGATCTTTTAAAAAATTATTATCGATTGTTGTCTAACATGCAGGTATAGCATTATCATACGTTACCAAGCTTTAAAATGTGGACCCACATTACCATATATGGCAGGGTAAGAAATTTTTTCCTTTACTACATTTCATTGCATGACTTAATAGTTTTCGGTATGCATTGTTTGATAAAATATTGGTTTGTATTTTTATATAGATAGATGATGATGCAGATTTGGCAAAAACTGTAAGTTTCTTATCATAATTCTACATTATATTTTTAATATACTATGTTTGCATTAACATTTTTCTTCTCACAGGTTCTGTTACTTCAAAACAATCACATAAATGTCAGGCTACGGGGTTATATCGGATTTTGTTTTGATAAGGTATGCATACCGTTACAAACATTCCCATTTTGAAATTAAAAATTAGTGACTGTTTATTATTATTATTATTATTTTCAGCAAATTGCTAAAAGAACTTTACAAGCAACGGCGACGAGTCACATTGAAGACAAAGCAATCTTCTTTTCCGAGGTAATATAAAAATCTTAGATTTTGTTTTTCAAAATATCCTCTTCATTGACCATCCAAATACCTTTTTTGTTGTAGAAGTGGAAGATGGTTCTTGCCGAGCTTGCTTGGTTCCAGAAAGCACGACATCCACCACTCCAACGAAAAAAGGTAAATAAATGTATAAATTTAAAATTTTCCATATTTTCAAATATATATTAATTTTTCTAGGAAATTTATGTTCTTAATTTATCTAGGTTATTGCTCATCCTATTAACTCTCCACTTTGGATTGAGCTTGACACGTCATCTTTTTATAATGTGATGAGTAAAAGGTTTTCTGCTTAAACATGATGAAGGTAATAATAGTGAGTTGTACAAAGTAATTAGATATATCTTCGTTTCTAATTTTCCTATTCTAATCTATGATTTTATTTTTAATTTTCAGGACACACGGCCCTAGCGTCATATGTAAATTTTGTTGGTTTTAAATGCCGGTGTGAGAGATGGTGTTTTTGAAATTGGACTGCATGGTTGTTCAATCCAGAATGTATTTTTGTGTATATTTGTTCATAGTTAAGGGTTTTTTCTTTTAGCATATAGTTTAGGTTGTGTGATATTATTATAAGTCGATGTAAAAATATGTTGCCTTAAGTACTATTTTGGTTGAAACTATGATTTGGGGAAAACTCCCTTCAAAATATCCATGCAAAAAGTTTGTGCGGTCTTTTGGATTTTTATTTCCTTCTTTGATTCATTTGGGAAGTTATGCCGATCTAATTTTTGTGGATTTTAGTGTCCGTATTTTTTGTTGCTTTTGTTGGTTCATTTGCAGGTTTACAAGTAGACTTTGTGAATTTTATTTGAGTTGTTGGGTTTTCCCATGCGAGGTCCCCCGAGCCCTTGGGTTTCTTCATTTGCAGGTTTACAAGGAGACTTTGTGAATTTTATTCAATTTGTAATTTTTTGGTTCCAAATATTCACAGATACATCATGGGTATGTTCATGTTCTAAATTTTCTAATTGCAATGTTTGTACCAGCAGTTAGCCTGTGATTGTAGGTATTCATTTTGAATAATTGTTGGTACAATAGGATAAGTACTGGTATTCATGTTTGTACCCATGAACAAATTATTAATATTAGACAGTAGTAACTTATGCAAAATATTAATATTAGAGTCTGAATATGTGTTGCTGAACTTTGTATGTTTTGTTTTTGCTTTCGGTAGCATTCGTAAACGTTTTCAAGTAAATGCTTTTGAAAGATGAAGTAATGATAGGCATGTGTTGACCTGCCCTTCTGCATGCTCTTTGTGGTTCCTCTAGAGTCCACGCTAAATGAAGCTTGAATTGTTCCATTGATGTACATAAAATTATCTAATTTGACACTTGAGCTCTACCAACGAGGTTAAGATAGCAGTTGGGCAAATTGGGTTCACAGAAAATGCTTGCAGTATCTCTCAACACAGTATTTTATCTCGGAAAGGTTAGTTTTCACATATTTTATCTCGGAAACATCCGTATGTAATTTCATAATCAGTGATTTGCATATCACTACATTTTTGAAGTGAATATTTTTGATTTCTGGGTTTGCTCCTAATTAGCAATTTCCCATCTGGGTTCATTTCTTTTATGTAATTTTCTTATCTGATTGAGGACTGACATATTACATGAAAGGCGCTTTCAATTCAAACAGAAATTATATGGCTAATCAAAGAGACCTCCATATGCTTTTATTATTTCCATGTGCTTTGCATATCCCTTCTACTCCATATAATTTCTGATTGATGACTGACATATTATTTGCAAGGAGCTTTTAATTCAAACCAAAATTATATAGATAATCGAGAGATCTCTCCGTGCTTTTTTTATTTCCAAACAATTCTTTTTCCTTTTATGTGATTTGCATAATCAGTGATTTGCATATCTCTACATTTTTGAAGCAAACAATGGTTTATGCTTTCTTACGTGATGGATGCGGGACCGACATATTATGTTCTGGCGTGCTGGTTATACCAACCTTTGGTTGATGGAAGTTTCCACTTATCATATATAGAAAGGTAATCGAAGATGAAGCTAATGACTCAGAAGTTGTTGGAATCCCTACAACCCAAGTAGTAAAGAACTCTGAATCCTCATATGAAGGAGAACTCTGTATGCTTTTTGAAATAATAATTTGAATGCCAAATGTCATGGGTGTGTCCTTACCTTCAAACCAATGTGGTCCCTTTGAACTATAATTTGCTGGATAATTCAATCAGTAAAAATTTGTCTTATCTTGATTGCTTTCATAGATACAAACTATTTCATTTTGTTTTCTATTTAATATTGCCGTTTAGTTTTCTGATATTCATCATATTTGGGATTTTGCACTCCTATGTGCTTTTATATCCTGAGATAATTCTCTTCACGATTTACATTAGTCGCGATTATTTTTGTTCTCAGATTTTCTAATGGAAGTACTGTGTCATGTACATATGATTATGGAGCGAAAATTTCAACCGTTTATTATTTTCAGTTTTAGTAGAAGGGAGTGTGGGCAACATGCATTGTCCATTGCCAATGAGGAAAAAGATATTGTTGATAATGTTTTCAGTAAAGCACTATTGTGCTTGGGAGAGGAAGATAGAGATCTACCTGCCATTGAGTTAATGCTCCCACTTCTTCAACGAGGTACTGATGTGAACCATTTTAGACTTCTATATCTATTTGATGCTATTAGTTTGGCTAAACTATTTAGTTACACTTTTTTTGTTCTAAATAAAACTTCAGGACAGAAAAATCATGAGAGTGCTTTTGGTGTGCTGCTTTCAAGAAACAGTATTCAACAAGTATTACACAGTTTTGGCTTCTAGGTTGTGAAGCCATGAAAAGAATCACAAGTTCTCATTGCACGTTTATAGCCTAAATTATTCATCACGGTATATTACTTTATTTTAACTTCCAAATTTCTCACCTCTTGCATCAACAAATATGGTTGTCATCACAGATAATTGTATGCACATGCAATTTTGCTTTTTACATGATGTTGGGCCATCTTTTTTTCATTCCATTTATGGTGTCAATGAAACACATTAAGCTATATAACTGTAGACCAGTTTGTTGAGTTAGATTACATCAGTTTATTGAGAAGGTCGAGTCTATTTTCAGTTTAGCATCTATATGCAATGTTATTGTTGCATGTTTCAGTTCAGATTACATCATAATTTTTTATCGCATTGCAATGTTGGAATGTTTCTGACCAGTCTATTTTTTGTTCAAATTACACCAGAATTTTGTCATAAGTTTCTATTGCAATGTTTCCATGTTTTAGCATTTTTCTTCATTGGTTATATTGACACTAGGTTATCTTTCATAGGTTATATTGTTAGGTGATGGGGTTATTCTTAAGAAATCTGTAGAAAAGTATTTATTTTTCAAAACTGGAAAGAATTTTATTAAATGTAGTTCTTTTAGCTTTCATTATGTTTTTGTTTATGGAAGCATTATTCTTTCCATCATATCAATGCAAGAAAAACTTGAATATTAGTGTATCTCTATTAGTTTTTTCCCCTAATCTTTTTGTATTTTTTGATTCTCAGCCCCAACTTTATCCATAAATGCTTGAAGTTGTTGGGCTTAATATTGTCTACATGCAAGCATAACCCTAAAATTCAGATGATGGCGGCTGAGCGAATTCGAGGAGTTAAGCATCTCTCTCCAACTCTCCGTTAGTTTTGTTCCTGTTTTTTTTACTTGGATGGGCCAGTGATGAGTCTACAGAATTATTGCCTATAATGTTTGATTGCAATTGTGATAAAACTCTGCCTTTATTCTGAGGCCACACACATATATTCAAGATGATAGAATTTCTTAACATGCTGGTCCTCAGATTGCCTGAGAAGCCGATGGCCAATAAGGTGTCGATGATTAACAATGAGTCCAGCTGTGGTTTCTCACACCAAAACTCTACAAATTCAATTCAAGAAAAGATGGCCCTCCATGGGATTTGGTGAACTGGCTCAACTAGCCAGGACTACAGAGGAAAAGTCAGGAAAGAGCGGGCTACAGTTTGTTACAATCAGTGATAATGAGAATGAAGACGAGTTTCCCCCAAGAGCATCCGGGCAATGGTCACCTTCTACTCCATAAGCCAGGTCCAAGGAACTAGACTGCTTCCATATGGATCTTTACTCACTTGACCCCAATCAAGTGTCTTCTTGCTGGTGTCTTGGGAAAAAGCCCAGTGATGTCTCTATAGCTCTGTATTGATGATTCCTTGGTGACGGTCTTGCAGCATTTGCTGAGAATTGGTTGGTAGATATGGATCCTAAATGGTATCTCGCATCTTAGGCTTATTTGAGTTTGCAAGAGAACTAAAAGCACATTCAAGTAATTCAGATTTTGTTCGTCTGATTGTTGTGAGGTGTGCGTATTGTTCTACTGAATTTTAGGATGTGTTTTGTTGTAGATTGATTTTGTTTAAATCTGATCGGATGGATACCAAAAGAGTAAGAAAAGAATGTAAAATTTCATAAATTGTGCAATATCGGCTCCTAAAAGGTAAGGAGTTAGAGAGCAATTGTTTGTAATTTTATATCTGTTGTTATGCCTATTTTTCTGCCAAAGGGACCAGGATACAGGTTATAGATCATGAGTTTGATGACAACTTGATGATGTTGAAATCTAATTAATGTATGACTTGAATTTATTTTTCTAATTTATAAGGTGAAACTGCTTTAAGCTTAATCATTTTTCTTAATTCAGCGATTGTACTCTTGCAGCATGCTCTAACGTGAAGTTAATCAAGGGGCATGCTTTTCTTTTTGCCTAAATGACGATTGAGATGGGTATGGATATGTTTTCCTTTCTTATGCATGTATTTTGATAATTTTCAAGGAAGGAAATGATGTGCCTAAATCCTACTAGAGTAAAATTTTGAATTCGTTTTCTTAGTGAAACTAAATTTGAGTGTACCTAGGTGTTTTGTTGGCATGTTATCATTTGTAGTCTTTTTTAATTTTAATTCTTTAATCTAATGATAATGAACTCTGGTTACTTATATGCCCCTCTTCCTAACTTCCAAAAATGAATATATTTGGTTCCATTGAAGGCTAAATTCGATAAATTTTCAGCAGAATTTGGTTTATGATGAGAACATCAAGTCCAAAGACTCAAAATACTTCATACTAAAAATAAAAATTAAGTTCAATAAAATGTTTAATTATTGTTGTTCGTTTAACATTAGAGGGTTCAAGATTTTGAGGGGGAAATATTTTAAATGTATGTTGGTGAACTACATTCTCTAAAGCTAAATTTTTGAGAGACTAAAATTTTGGAAAGAACTACATTCTCTAAAGCTAACAAAATTTTGAGTGGAACTAAATTTTTTATAAAGTGAAAATTTTAGGAAAAATTCCCTAAAATTTTGAGAAGAACTAAATCATGAGGGAACTAAATCTTAGGGAACAAAATGTTGGATTGAACTAAAATTTTTGTGGGAACTAAATTTTGGGGAAACTATAATTTTTGGAACTTAAAAATTTGGGGGGGGGGGCCCTAAAATTTTGGGGTCCACTAAATCAGAATGGACTTATATTTTGAGAGAAACTAAATTTTTTGAGGGAAACTAAATTTCCAGTTGTGAACTAAATTTTGATGCAAAAATAAATTGTTGAAAATTTTTAGGGGAACTAATTCTGTATGAAACTAAAATTTGAAGACCTAAAATTTTTAAGGGTAACTTAATAAAAATTTTTGCTTTTAATTATTGCTGATCATGTAAAATTAGGGGATCCAAGATTTTGAAGGGGATCTATTATACCTTTGACATCCTTTTTTGAATTCTAGGGCTGACTATAACAAGATAAAGAGCAGCTGGGATTTGATCTTGGTAAATCAATCGTTGAGATTGGATTTAGTGAAAATTTTAGTGGGAAAACTTAAATTGTGGTCGAAAAAGCGTCTTGGGAACCAAAACTTTAAAATTAAAAGTGTATTGGGAAAATTGTGGAGGTTAAATTTGGGTGGGAAAAGTGTATTGGGAACCAAAACTTTGAAATTAAAAGTGTATTGGGAAAGATTGTGGAGAAATATGATCCATTAAATCAAACAAAGTAAAAAATTTGCGTAAAAAAAATTTAAGTTAATACCGTCACTGAAAAATACCTTGAGTTTTGTTGTTCCTCGCCAGAGGTTCCCGCTAAAGTTTTTTACGCTAATTTGTTGTTTCGCACCGAATGCTTTCGTACGTTGTTCCGCGCCAACAACCGACGCCCGCACTGAAGGGGCCCGTGCCAAATTTGTAGTTCTGTGTCGAATGCGCTCATGTGTTGTTCTGCGCCGAAGGTGCCCGCGCCGAATTTGTTGTTTCGCGCCGAAGGTGATCACGCCGAATTTTTTGTTCCGCGCCGAATACGCTCACGTGTTGTTCTGCACTGAAGGCGCATGCGTCGAATTTGTTGTTTCCCGCACAAAAGTTTTGTTCCACGCCGAAGGCGCCCACACCATATTTGTTGTTCTGCGCCAAAGGCGCCCACGCCGAAGGTGCCCATGCCGCTAATTTTTTTACGCTAATTTGTTGTTCCTCGCCAAAGGCGCCAACGTCGAATTTGTTGTTCTGCGCCGAATGCGCCGCTCATTGTTCCACGCCAAATTTGTTGTTCCGCGCTGAAGGTGCTCCCGCGTTGTTCTGCGCCAAAGGCGCCTGCACCGAATATGTTGTTCCACGCCAAATTGTTCCATGTCGAAGGCGTCCACGACGTAGGTGCACATATTGCTAAATATTTTACGCTCATTTGTTGTTCTTTTAAATTTTGGCCGTGGAAATAATTTTTTGGGGAACAAAGATTTCGCGGTGGAACAACATATCTGCTGCAGATCGAATGATCTATCTGTCAACGCGGGGCCCACCGTCTCTTCGATCTATAGGGCAAAGATGAGAATAATTTCTCGAGCCGAATGAAATTTTTTACGCTAATTTGTTGTTCTGCGCCGATTTTTTATGCTAATTTGTTGTTCCGTGTCGAAGGCGCCCGCGTCGAATTTGTTGTTCCGCACCGAAGATGTCCGTGCCACTAAATATTTTTACGCTAATTTGTTGTTGCACGCAATTTTGGCCGTGGAAATAATTTCTTGGGGAACAAAGATTTCGCGGGGAAAAATCTTAAATGAACCGTGCCCTCGGGCACGGGTTATGACTAGTATATATATATATATATATGTATGTATATATATATATATATATATGTATATGTATGTATGTATATATACATATGTATGTATGTATGTATACTAGTCATAACCCGTGCCCGCGGACACTGTTCATTTAAGATTTTCCACCGCGAAATCTTTGCTCTCCCAAAAAATTATTTTCACAGCCAAAATTTACAAGACCAATAAATTAGCGTAAAAATATTTAGCGGCGCGGACGCCTTCGGTACGGAAGAATAAATTCGGCATAGGCACCTTCGGGACAGAACATATAACAACAAATTCGACGCGGAACAATAAATTAGCGTTGAAAAACATATTCGGCACGTTCGACGCGTAACAACAAATTAGCATAAAAAAATTTAGCGGACACCTTTGGCGCATAAAAACAAATTAGCGTGAAAAAATTTAGCCGTGCCTTCGACGCGTAACAACAAATTAGCGTAAAAACATTTAGGGGCGCGCGACTTCGGCATGGGTGCGTAACAACAAATTAGCGTAAAAACATTTAGCGGGTGATTCGGGTTCAATATTACATATTTAACCCACCATTTAGCCCTATTTTGTGCTCATGTGATGCTACATTGTTCTCTAATTTATACGTATTTTCTACACATTTATTTATTAGAGAAAACACACTATTTGAGCACAAAACAGCATTTAATGATGTATTTCTGCAATTTTTATATTTTTCCTAGCTTGGTCTCGATCTCACGATTCCAACGACTATTTATTTGTATTTTTCTGAGATCTGTGCTAATTACTGTGTATTTTTGAGTGCAGAATTCCATTTATTGGAATTAAATTAATTACGCACGCATCTTGGCGCATGCGGTGGCGCGCATCCACGAATTCCCGCTCAGATCGAACGGTTCACAGCGCGAGCGATGCGGATTTTTGGTGGCCGCTCGATCACGATCGAACGGCCACGATTGGGCTGAAGCGGAGAGTGTATACGGCGACGTGGCTGGATCTGCACCGTCGAAAGACGATCCAACGGCTCGCATCCACCCCCGAAGCGCAGAAGAAGCGGGGGCAACGCGACGCGGTACGGACCGTTGGATTACGATCCAACGGTCGAAGAAACGATTGAAGCGGAGGCGATCTCGCGATTAATATGGACACGCGGCACGATCGTAACGACGCCCGCTCAGATCAGACGGCCATCGACGACGAGGCGAAGCAAGCGACGTGGACGAATCTGTA
>JAULAV010004476.1:0-54450 GCA_030789695.1 Scilla litardierei
TATTGTCAAAATCACGCATCTCTGCTGCTAAAAATCTAGCTAGGATTGACATATCTTAAAAATAATGGATGCAATCCACTAGTAGCAGAAGTGAATTTCCTCAATGAATGATAGGACATACCACGAGGCTCCAAAGAGAGAAAAACTCCTGGAGACCTTTAAACAATATCACCATAGGAAAGTGAGCTCATCTCCATATCCTCTCCCTTTCCAGAATCTCTAGAAGAGATGAATCTGGAATAAATTGAAATATTATTGAATAATGTACGTACATGGGGAGGTGTTTGGATAAAAAAATACACTTGTCGGCAATTACTCACATTTCATTTAGCCGTTTAAATGATAATTATAAATATCATTCCACACTACGTTTCCTAACGCAAACGTAGAGATTGACCAAAAATGTAGAACGATGCAATAATAAGTTGAGCTGGACTCACTTATGAAATGTGAAGTGTTTGGACCTGAAGTCCTGATATCAAAAGATATCAAACCTGTGGTTATAATGAGTATTGAATAAACGCAAATAATAAATAAATAAAATGGTATGCTATAAGGGATTTGCTATAGCTTATAGGTTCATTTCACTGAAACGAGGAAGCAAGTAAGATGAGATTGACTCACTTACGAAATAAAACCGATGCATCAGGCTCCCTAGTTATGTTTATGAAATTCCTGCGGTTGGCAAAGGAAAATTTGGGTTTTGCTGCTATGGATGTTGTGACAGCATAACCTTATGGATTTATTCCTATTTTCCTTACTTGCCTGAATAGACTTTGAGACGTCTATTCTTTGAAATATATAAAATTCAACCAATAAAGTTCCTTATATTGATAAGGACTCCTACTAAAGGTTGTCTTTGCATCTTTAAAAGAGCAAAGAAAATGATTTGGGGTTATATTTTCAAATGACTCAAATCTCATCGGATCTCCTGAAGAGAAAACCGATATATATGTTTAAGCCTAACTATCAAATATGATATGAAACACCTAAACAAAAATCTTAGTTTACAGACTTATCATCCAGAAGATGAAACTAAACACATCATCCAGAAGATGAAACTTTTATCCAGAAGATGAACACATCATCCAGAAGATGAAACTCTCATCTAGTAGATGAAAACTCTCATCCAGAAGATGAAAACATTATTCAGAGGATGAATTATCATCCAGAAGATGAAATCATCATCCCGAAGATGAAAAACATGTGACATCTAAACTTCATACGCCCAAAGTTGATGAAGAAACATGGATAATTACAATTTACTAAATACACCTACTAGTTGTATGGATACACATTAAGACCCCTTCCGTTCGCTGGAAGAGGGGAAGGATATCCTAAGTCATGAAGTGCCTTACTTGAGTGTTTTTCGTACGCCTTTATCTAGCCAACTGCATGCGTCTCTAGAGAGCATTGACAGTAAATCTGTTAGCCAGATACAGTGCAGCACCTGCAGCGCACCACTGGACCGAATATATGTAGCTTCTGTACTACCTCTAAGGGTCAAGGATCATCCACCATGTTAAATGTATCTGCAGATACAGGTTACAGATCATCGCAATGAATACCATAAAGGAACGACCAACTCTTGGAGACCTGCAAAGCATGCTTCTAAGGCAACACCAATCCTACCATTCCGAGAAGCTAATCATCCAAGAATCAAATCAAGAGTATGCATAGCTACCCTTGAAGTAACTCGCAGACACAGTGACGACTGGGTCAGAGACTAGAGACTTGGAGCTACCTACCGAGTCTGCAGGCCATGCCACTTTCCTAGTTCATCCTTGAGAAGGCTACATCAAAGGCGATGAGACAGAGCACACCTCTTTAGAGGAGCTCTCTTGGATTCAGTAGCTGACATATATGAGCGATACTTGTATAGATGAGCGATGCTTGTATTTTGTATTTTTTTTCTCGGAATGTTGTAGCTGAGATTGATGTATAGATGCCTAGGAGATTTGCAAGCTTGAAACTTGTACAGATCAGGAGAAGTTAAATATAGAGTTGTACTCTTTTTCCCAAGCAATGGTTTTTCCCACTGGGTTTTCCACAGCCAAAGGTTTTAACGAAGCAACCTCATTAGCTTTGGATCCAAAAGTATCCACCTCTAGTGATATCCATAGAACAGGAGAAGTTAAAGAGAGTTATGCTCTCTAACTTAGGACTCAGAAATATTCACCGCTTCTGATACTCATAAGCACTAAGAATCATTAAGTATCATATGTCGAGTTTACAAAGATGGATGGATAAAGGAAAGTGTTATGAATAGGTTGTGTGACCTTTCATTTATCCACCCCTTGAGATTCTAAATTAATATGTGAGGCTAGGCAACCTTCTAGCTATCACATTTTCCTTTCCTTAGAAACTCTTCATCTCTCAACATCTCAATAATTAGGTATGGTTTTTTTGGCATTGTACGTCCATTGGGTATCACGACAAATAGCTACCACGCAACAAAATTGTTAATAAATAGAATTAAAACAAGGCATATAGAAAAAGCTTTTAAAAACCGTAGTGATCATGCAAAACAATGGTTCAACTATTTAAATTTTAATTAGATGTCAAAAACATGTAACGCATGTAGCAGTTACCACACTACCAGCCTAAGTTCATATGCATTTGATATTACAACGACATACATAAAACATTGCTGCATGCAGGACTGATGACATCAATATTGTGCTCAGTTCACTTCCATCTTGAAGAGCAAATTCTTATCAAGGCCTCGACGCATTCCATGCTGACATGACACCAGAAGCGTCCATTCGGTCAGTACCAAAAGTATCAAAACCAATCAAAAAACAAACAAATTGTCCCTGTAAAAATACCAGTAGTTAACATTACACTGTCATATTCTGCTTGTTATAATGTATTTGGAAGTTTACCTGCTCTGGAGAAGCTACAATCGGTATCATAGGGCATATAAGCACTTGTGTGTTTACCTGATCCTCGTCGAAATGACATAATGCCCATAATAAAATACCCCCTAGCTCCTTTGGATACTCGACCTCCCTCTCCGCATCAGATCGCCAGATCAAATACAGCAAGACCTTTCACATGAAAAATCTTTTAAAAAGGCAAGAAAGAAAAAACAAAGAAGAAAAGGAGATGCAGAGTAGTCTCATTGTATTCCTCAGTTACATATACTGATCGATAGCCTGTCTCCATTGCCACGATTGGTGCACCACATTTTCAGAAGGGTCCTTGAGCACATAGCCCTCTTCTCTGCCTGAAGCCCCAGGCATTAATCTACGGTTCAATGCCGCAGCTTGTGCTACTATTGTGTCAAAAATAGTGCATGCTCTCCCCTCTCTGCTAAGCACCATCAAAGGCAATTATTGTCGAGGATACAGTTGGTGACTGCCAGTAGGCACAATCTGTTCAAAATGAAGAACGATATGTGGCAATATTATGAAACACCTCACAATATTATGCCCATATTTGGTGAAGCACGATTTCTGAACTCGTGAAGAATTTGGCCCTGTTTTATCAGTTCGGAGGAGTTGGATGCCAATTTGAAGCGGATGATGATATGAAGAAAGGAACGTGATGGTTCAGACAAGTGTAGAAATGAATATCAAATGAAAATCACTCCGGATCCTAAATGATATTATGATTGAATATATGATTAATTTGGGAAGTAAAAGGGCAAGATGAGTCTAGAACGATATAAGAGTTTGCATTACATTAGGATGTGACATCCAACCACAGACTTCATTCAATTTTATTCTATTTTATTTTATTTTACTTGCTTTTTCCTACCGATCCGATTTAAAATCTTATTAAACCCTTGAAGCAGAGATTTCATCTCAAAGAAAAAGGAAACTCATTGCAAATTAAATGATCTCAGATAAAGAAATTTTTAGACAAGATCTTGCCATATGATAAGGAAAAGGGGCTACAATTTATAGTTACCGACGCCAAGTTATCAATTAAAAGTTCATTTGGTCATGATGGAGGAAAGAGCCTACAAACTTCATCTTCTTCTTTTATATTATTGGTTAACTAAATCTCTATAATGTCAAGCAGACTCTTCAAGCAGCTTATGACCTGCAGACATCATCACATTTGCTCTGTCAATGCTTCATACCTTTGGCCTATCGGAAAACACTAATATTGTTTAGTCACCCACATGGGTGACCTGGCTCACATGCCATGAAAATTCATTTCAGACCTAAACCCCTTAATAAAAGACCTCTGAAACATGATCATTAGAGATACTATGACATTAATGACAACAACCTCCATAACATCTATCTATTATATGCATGTTTGGAAATAGAAAACATATCTACATGTTCCATTCATTTCAAATTATAAGTGTTCCACAAAGTTTCACTGTCTTGCTTAATGTTCCCCAAGTTGATACTCTGGTAAAGAAAAGAATGAAAGAAGAAGAAATGGTTTTATCCCAATTCCCACTCATACAATTAGAAAAGCATGCCTACCGATTGAGATCTGGCTTGAGTCATTATTTTGGACTTAGTTTTACTTTAGCTATTCAGTTAATTTTTAGTTTGACATGTTACACATGTGTTTTGAGTTGGCCCGGAAAAATTCTGCTTTGGTTCAAGAGGAACCATAATTTTCTTCTAAAATCTCTTTTCTCGAGAGGAGTTGAGAGTGTGGATGCAAGATGTGTCTTGACAAGAAATCCAAATTTTATCTGTTCTTAGCTTTCTTTTACCAAATTCATAGAATTTTCCACAATCTCTTGTTTCCCACATCACATAAACCCTACATCTAGAATCCCATATAAATTTTTGCTTTATGTTGTGTCACCCACCTTTTCTAGAGCCACCTTGCAACAATAAGCAAATGCTATTTGATTCTAACATCCCAACTATTTCAGGTTGAACATACACTGATATATGTTAGCTTACTTTTGTCTACATGTATATTAATTGTAGAAAAATGTTTATTCTAGCAAAGTCTATTCCTGTGCAACACTTCTATCGTGATCAGACGTGTGCTGCATGTATTTTTTTAAAATTTTCCTTGTGCCAGTGTCTCATGTCAAAGATAACTTGGCCATGCCCATGCAGCAAAGTGTAAAATATTGAATATACATCAAGGGTTTAAATATCAGATATCGATATCGTATCGGATGACTACTTTTCATATCGGATATCGGAGAATATCTGGTATCGGATATCGGGGGATATCTGATATCCGATATGACATGGGTGACCTGGTTCACATGAGATGAAAATGCATCTCAACCCTAAAACCCTCAATAAAAGACATATGAAACATGATCATTAGAGATACTATGACATTAATTACAACAACCTCCATAACATCTATCTATTATATGCATGTTTGGAAATAGAAAACATATCTACATGTTCCATACATTTCAAATTATAAGTCTTTCACAAAGTTTCCCTCGTCTTGCTTAATGTTCCCCAAGTTGATACTCTAGTAAAGAAAAGAATGAAAAAAGAAGAAATGGTTTTATCCCAATTCCCACTCATACAATTAGAAAAGCATGCCTACTGATCAATATTTGACTTGAGTCAGTATTTTGGACCTAGTTTTACTTTAGCTATTCAGTTAATTTTGAGTTTGATATGTTGCCCATGTGTTTTGAGGTGGCCCAGAAAAATTCTACTGTGGTTCAAGAGGAATAATAATTTTCTTCTAAAATCTCTTTTCTCGAGAGGAGTTAGGAGTGGATGCAAGATGTGTCTTGGCAAGAAATCCAAAATTTATCTATCCTTTTCTTTCTTTTACCTAATCCATAGAATTTTCCACAATCTTGTTTCCCACATCACATAAACCCTAGATCTAGAATCACAAATCAATTCTTGCTTTGTATTGTGTCACCCACCTTTTCTAAGGCCTCCTTTCAACAATAAGCAAATGCCATTCGATTCTAACACATCTATTTCAGGTTCAACATGCACTGATATATGTTAGCTTACTTTTGTCTACAGGTATATTAATTGTAGAAAAATGTTTATTCTAGCAAACTCTGTTCCGGTACAAAACTTCTATCGTGAATCTGAGATGTATCGGGCATGTGGGCCGTGTGTATTTTTAGAAGTTTCCATGTGCCAGAGACTCGTGTCAAAGACAACTTGGCTATGCACGTGCAACAAAGTGTAAAAATATAGAAATATACATCAAGCGTTTAAATATATGATAGATCTGCAATTTTGGCCCATTATGGGTGTTTTCGTAATTTTCGAATTTCTAGGGGCTTTTCGTAATTTTCAGTGTTAATGGCGTTTTTGTAATTTTCAGTTTATTATTTATAGCAGGCTATGTGGGATTAGTGATTGATTCTCATGCATATTTTGAGCATATTTTGAGAGAATTTTGTAGAGGTTGAGAATTTCCTCTAATTTTGGGAGGGTGTGGTCGTCCTCTAGAATTAGCGACTTGGGAGAGCAGTCCACCTTTTTAACGTGGCAACCATCTTGTATCATTTCTATTTTAGGTATTTATCCAAAAAAAACAGCAACCCCCCAATCTTCTCTTTCTAGCCCTAGAAGTCTTTCCTTTACCCTAAAAACTACACATTTACACCAAAAATCCTATCTTTACCCATCAAAACCCCAGAAAACCCCGAAAAATCATATTTAATCATCAAAACTCATAAAAATCCTATCAAGTGGTATCAGATCGGTGAGAGCCATGGCTGCAACAAGATCAAAAGACAAATTTGACACCTTCGAGGAGAAATACAACGGTAAGCTTGATGGTGTAAAAATGACCCTGGCGAAACATGGTGAAGCCCTAGCGAAACATAGTGAAGCCCTAGAGAAACATGGAAAACCCCTAGCACAAACCATGCAACAACTTACGCATCTCGGCGAAGATAATCGAGGGGGCCAAAAACCCTAATCTAGGGCAAAAGGTGAAAATTTTTGGAGAAAGGAAAAGAAGAGGAAGATTTCATCGAATAAATTCTTGAGGACGCCGATTTACTACTTCGAGGAAGATACGGAAGATGATGAAAGTGACGAGGACCCGCGCCACCAACCTTGGGGCCCATGGGGCCGACCAACCCCTGAAGTCAACCTGCAGTGGCGCTCGGCGCCTGGTAGCCAACAGCAGGGACGCCTAGCCCCTGCAGGCAGTCTAGGGTAGGCAATTCGGGCCGTCCCGATCTTATCGGGCCGAGCCGGTCCGGTCCGATTTTCGTAAAGGACCGGACCGGCCCAACCCGATAAGAGTTCGGGCCATTCATGTGCGGTCCGGGGATAGTCTGATAAAAATTCGGGCTGCCCGGCCCGGCCTGGCCCAATAATATTGAAAGAATTAGTGCGCTCTGTTGTTTATTAGATTTTCACACGTATTCTGTTAAAGATATATTTTTAAATGCTACTAGAATTTAATTTAGAATGCAAACACATGCAAATTCTGGAGCAAATTGATAGTTCAGCATAGAAGCTTTTTTCTCGAAGTAAATTCTCATGTGATGAATTTTCAGAATGTGAACTCAAGATATCCACAAGATGCCCAGCTAGCTTATTTTTCGTTTACAAGTTTGAATCGAGTTACTTTGTTTTGTGATAATTGTAGGGTTCAAAGATTGGTGTATGCTCGAGCTACTTTGTTTTGTGAATCGAGCCTATTTTTTTGAATCAAGCAAACTCAAAAAGATTCCATATCGTATTGTGCTGCCCAATGGGCGGCTCGGGCCCGGCATGAAAATGAACCGGGCCAGGCCGGCCCGGTCCGATAAGGATTTAGGGCAAAAATTGTCGGCCCAGGAACGGTCTAATCGTGTCGTGCTATCGTGCCGGGCCGAAAATTGCCACCCCTAAGGCAGTCTGCAGGGGCGGCCAGCCCCTGCAAGGCCCTGGCAGGGGCGGCCAGCCCTGAGTGGCCCTGCGCGGTCCTTGCCAGGCCCCAGCAGGGCACTGGCAGGGGCCCCAGCCCTTGCAGTGTTCCTACATGGCGCCAATGCACGTGCTGACATCCTGCAGGAACGACAAGGGTTTCAGGACCCCTAGCGACACACTGGTGGCCCTCGGTATTACCCACTGAAGCGGCATGATGACTATCGGGAGCCTCACGACCCCTGATATGTGGCAGAGAGGCCACACTGTCCGCTTCCCGTCTACGATGAGTTTCCTCGTGACTACGACGACACAGCTTATAATGAGGGCTGTGTGGGCAAGCCCCCTGGGGCGATGCAGACTTGGGAGGAAATGACGACGACGGCGACGCTCCTACAAGGGGCTACAGATGTCCCAGGGACTTCAGGCGTGATGCTTATCATACCCATCAGTATAGACATGCTGAACAACACATAGGCCATGAAAACATTGGAGTCGATTGAAGGTGAGGAGTCTTAAGATGATGTTATTCGAGGGAGATGACCCATATGACTGGATCTACATGACAGAGAGTTCTTCACAATGACGTGCCTATCAGAGTACACGCTGGAGGTAGTGACAGCCCTTCCTCTCGTGTGGCGAACTCAAGGATTGCTTAGTGCGCAAATTTTGGTACAATCAGGGGGGAAATCTACAGGAGCAGTTACTATCGCTCAGGCAAGAGGGGACATTGAAGAAGTATATAAAGAAGCTCGAGGCGCTATCAGGATGAGTGTGAGGGGTCCCAGAGCGGACACTAAAGGGAAGCTTTATGAAGGGCCTAAAGCCCAACATACGCACTAAGCTTGCATACAAAGATCTCTTGGATTGATGCAGACTATGAACTTGGTTCAACTGGTAGATGATCGTCTTGCAGATGAGCGGAGATATAGAGGGTTTCGAGTGGGACTACCATTCGCAGTCAGGCATCGACATTGGGCTAGCAGGCATCGACAATGGGCCACTAGGCATCAGCATGGAAAGATCAGTCCTGCAAGGAGAAGCACAGTGAGCCACAACCAGTAGGACGTTAAGGAAGATGATTGATGCATAGATGCGGGAAAATAGGCTGAAAGGCTTATATTTCTGATGTGATGAGAGGTTTGTTGGAAGCAACGATCTAGGATCTTTGGTTTGATGATGACAAACATGTTGTTATATTTGATGTGCGTGCTTAGTGTGTTTCAGGATTGGCGAAAAGGTAAACTCTTAAAGAGAGACTAATGAGATGGAGGAATCCTTCTTGACTTTGGACTAAGACTTGGTCAACTTTGGCTAAAAGAGATGGATCCCTTCTAGATCAAGACCAAGTCCAACTCATGCCACAACATTGCTCATGCCAAGACCAAGTCAAACTCATCTCCACGCATCCCCATCTCCTAGCCAAACTCCCATTGCCTCACGCAACCATCTCTAACCTTAGATCTCATCCTAGCCCTTGATCATATGCTAGCCACAAAAAAACCCTAGATGAGACTATAAAGGCATCAAGGCTTTCATCTTGCAAACGGGCACGACATACCAGATAAAAAAAAGAAGTCGGTCATCCCATCTCTCCAAGCAAAAACCCACGCCAACCTCTCCAAAAAAAATCGTGATAAGGCTGGGTTCATCAATTGATTGGAAGAAAGAGAAAGGAGAGTCAGGGGAGAGAAACATGTGTTTATTAACTCATTAACTAAATATTTTGTTTCCTCCGTGTTCATTGTTTTTGCAGGTTCCAAAAGCGCAGAGGACAACTTTTCAAAGATATGATGCAAGGCATTAAAGAGAGAACAATATAGTAATCAAGGTAATATTTTTTTAAACAAAGAATAGCAATACTCATTAATTGATTGTGTGCAGGTGATTGTACAGGCCATGCTTCAAAACAATTGCATGTGACTCCTTTTGAAAAGCCAACAAGCATGTCACCATCATTCAAAGGAGCAAGCTGCCGAATTTTTTGACCTGAAACTCCATGTGCATGCAGCCAATTGTTTGGGAAAGGAACTTGCTTGCTGCTGACTTTTTAAGGGGAAAAATCCTTTGATCTTTTCTTTTGGCTTTAAGCTGATTGGAACGAGGTCAAGCATCCAACCTGCCACAATTTTAACATACAAAGAAAAGTGCAGATGAAAACAACATCAGAATCTCATTAAAGAGGAAGCACGGCCACAATCTTGACAATTGACGCATGCTGAACTTCCAACAAGTGTGTTGCCAAACTGCCACAATATAGAACAAAGTTCCAACAAGCCAAACTTTCACATCAAGTTAACTGTCGCAACATCAAAAAGAAGGCCAGACCTGAAACCCAAGTTGCTGAGATCATCAAGCATATTCCATTACCAGATATAGCAGCTAGCCGCAACTTGAGTTACCAGAGACATCTACATCTTGCCAGACTTCTTCTGGCCCGTGCCGATTGACGAAGACATCGCCGCTACACGAACTGAGCTTTCTAAACTCTTATTTATTATTTTGTGTAGTAGTTAGTCAGATCTTCGTAGGGGAAACTTTACCATATTTTGTGACTATTTTGGACTTGTCTGGTTGGGGCTAGACAAGAGGGTCTTGACGTGTTGTTGCTATCAAGATACGCATTTACTAGGTTGATATGGTTCTGTACTTTGTTGATTGTGGTACAGTCTAGGTGAGGAGTTGGAGCTAGGACCCCATTGTAGGTGTACAGAATGAACTTATTAATGCTAGTATTTGCTTGGGGCTGGACGTAGGTCGTTGGTGCGACCGAACCAGGGTAAATCTATGCGTACTCTGTGATTCTCTTATTTACTCTGCTTGTGATCTTAACTGCGTGAGATTTCTCGTGGGTTGTACGAGAATTTTTTTAGCCTATTCACACCCCCTCTAGACTAGGATCCAGATCCAACAAGTGGTATCAGAGCAGGTTTTAGGATCTAGCCTAGGATTGACCATGAATAACCATAGTGATTGTGCTTTTTCTGAGGGTCAGTCTGTTTCACGTCCCCTAACTTTAATGGAGGTGATTATGCTTATTGGAAAAATCGTATGAAAATCTACCTTATTTCTGTTGATTATAAAGCTTGGCAAATAATTGAAAAAAGATATAAACTGCCTGTTATTAAAGTAGATGGTGTTGAGATTGATAAACCAAATGACAGATGTGATGATAATGATTGGTAATCTTATTCTTTAAATGCTAAAGCTATGAATGCTCTCATTTGTGCACTTGATAAATCTGAATATAATAGAATCTCACATTTTTTAACTGTGCAGGAAATATGGCATACTTTGGAGGTGACGCATGAAAGAACGTCACAGGTAAAGGAGTCTAGACTTTCGCTACTGAGTTCAGAGTTCGAGGGATTTTGCATGCTACCATCAGAAAGTATTTCAGAGATGTATGCGGAGTTCATAGATATTGTGTACAAGTCTAGCTCGCTTGGGAAGCCATATGATAGCCTTGATCAAGTGAGGAAGATACTAAGAGCATTGTCAAGCTCTTTCAGACCAAAGGTCATTGCCATCCAGGAAGCAAAGGTATTGGCTTAATTGAAGGTGGAGGATCTTATTGGTAATCTGATGTCCCATGAATTGGAATTGCAAAACGTTGAAGAGAGGGAAAAACCTGAGGAGAAGGAGAAAAGTGCAAAACCCTTGCATTAAAAGCTAGTGATGATGATGATGATGATGATGATGAGATGGCGCTAATGGTTAGAAACTTCAGAAAGTTCGTCAGAACTCCTCAAGGAAGATCAGAAATGCATAGAAGGTTCATTCGCTCTAACACTTTTAATTCAAATAAAAATTCTTCTGAACAAGATTCTGCTGATAGAGTTGAATGTTTTAAATGCATGAAAAAGGGACACTTCGCTAGGCAATGCAGACAAGAAACTGCTCAGCTTACTAAAGGAAAAGGAAAAGCCAAGGTACTAAATTGGGACATGGATAGCGAAGCTGAAAGCGAGGAAGATGAGCATGAAGCCCACTCATGCATGGCATTAATGGCAAAAAGCGATGAGGTAAATTCCTTTACTAAAGCTGAATTGTTAGATGTTTGTAAAGGAATGCAAATGAGATTAATGAGTTAGAACTCACGTTAAATGATTATAGGAATGCTAGCTTTAAATTACAAAAAGAAAACTGTGATATTTCTGATGAAGCTGACATTCTTAAAGAAAAACTTGCTGAACGTGAGTCTATTATTGAAATAATGAAAAAGGAAAAATCATGCTTTAGTGAGGATGCTTCTTGTATTTCTTGTCCTTCATTAATGAACAATATTAGCATGCTAAAACAAGATCTTTTGAAACTTGAAGCTGAAAAAGATTATGAAATAATAGAGCTTAAGGATGAATGTTGCATGCTAGATAATGATCTTAAGAGGAAAACAATTGAGTTTGAAAAGGAGGAGGAAAACAAGAGAGTATTTATAAGTAAATGCACGTTACTTGTGGAAGAAAATAAACAATTAAAAACCAAAGTTTCTAATCTTGAATTGTCGTTAAGAAAGTTTTCAATTGGTAAACATTCATTGGATACCATAATTGAAAACCAATTGTATGGCAATAATAGAAGATGACTTGGGTTTGGATTAAAGAATGTTGAAAAGCCAAAATTTAAGAAATTCCACAATGTACTCTCTATTGCAAAGAATATATATGCAAAATGCTTTACTTGTGATAGTGTAGGCCAAACATCATATTATTGCAAATTTAGGAACACTAATATCAAGTTTAAACAAGTGTGGGTTCCTAAAACAATAATGGCTAACAATAGTGGACCTTGTTAGGTTTCAAGGTCACACTTAACACCTTTCATGTAGGTGTGATGGAAATTTGGCGAGGAGCAAAATTTTTTAATGTCTCATAATATTTTAGCTCCTTAGTCAAATAGCGACAAGAAGGTATATTTTCTATCCCTCTTTGCACTACATTGCATACCTTCATAGTTTGTTTTTTTTGTGCTTGATTTATTTTTGTTTTGTGTGCTTGTTTGCATGTTTAAATGAGTTATTTCTAAAAAAATAGCAAATAAAATGAAAAAATATATATGAGCTTAAAAGAATACCCTTTATGATTTATCATAAGTGGTATTATATGAATGTTCAAAAATATCCCTTGTAGAAGTCAATTCATTATGCTTGTAGCTACATGAACATGTTATCTATTTTAGTAGCTATATCATGTCTCATGAATTATTAGTTTGACTTATACACCTACATGTACACTTTCACGAATTATTAGACTTTTAGTACTTTTGGAGATTCTTTTGAAGAACAATGGAAAGTGAATGTAGGAATGATTAAATTCTGAATTTTCTAAGGGATATGAAGTGTTTAGCCATGAATTAAAATTGAGCACAAAAGAATTGGAAAAAAATATTATATTTGCTCCGTATGAAAAATGGATACACTTCATGGCTAATACACAACCCACGAGTATCCAACTTATGCTAAATGGGTAATCATTAGCGTTGGTGTATATTACTCGTCAAGCAATGCCTTCCACATTTAAAAGTCCTTATAGGCTATGTTTTGGGGTTTAGTAACTTGAACTCATCTTTGATGAGGTGGGAAAAATCAATCCTTATGGTACTCATGAATAATGGAAAATGTGGATTGATTTGGTTGATTTTCTAAGGTTGAATCTCCTTTTGTACTTTAAAAACTATATTATTACACTTACACAAAGGCGGAGAAGTCATTTTATGAATTCTATGAGCTTGAAGTGTTTACTATTTAAAAAACTCATGCAAAGTGCACGCTATAATTAATAATGGTTTATTTTTGCATGAAATATTTTTTGGACTTCATTCATCCACTTTTGGTGATTACAAGGGGGAGAAAGAAAAGATAAGAAAGATTTGATGTTGTGTTGGCAAAAATATTGAAATATTGTGTGTCGGTATTATTTGTTGAAGGGGGAGCTTGAAAAATAATATTGAAGGGGAGCTTGAGAGAAGGGGGAATATGCTAGTGTATTTTCTATATTATTATGCATGCTTTATTGTAATGCTCGAATGTCTCATCCTTGCATCATAATGCATTACACCCTTCAACACACTTCACACACTCATACTTAATTGTGCAAATCTTTTATGGGCTTTTCATCACCAAAAGGGAGAGATTATTGGAAGCAACGATCTAGGATCTTTGGTTTGATGATGACAAACATGTTGTTATATTTGATGTGCGTGCTTAGTGTGTTTCAGGATTGGCGAAAAGGTAAACTCTTAAAGAGAGACTAATGAGATGGAGGAATCCTTCTTGACTTTGGACTAAGACTTGGTCAACTTTGGCTAAAAGAGATGGATCCCTTCTAGATCAAGACCAAGTCCAACTCATGCCACAACATTGCTCATGCCAAGACCAAGTCAAACTCATCTCCACGCATCCCCATCTCCTAGCCAAACTCCCATTGCCTCACGCAACCATCTCTAACCTTAGATCTCATCCTAGCCCTTGATCATATGCTAGCCACAAAAAAACCCTAGATGAGACTATAAAGGCATCAAGGCTTTCATCTTGCAAACGGGCACGTCATACCAGATAAAAAAAAGAAGTCGGCCATCCCATCTCTCCAAGCAAAATCCCACGTCAACCTCTCCAAAAAAAATCGTGATAAGGCTGGGTTCATCAATTGATTGGAAGAAAGAGAGAGGAGAGACAGGGGAGAGAAACATGTGTTTATTAACTCTTTAACTAAATATTTTGTTTCCTCCGTGTTCATTGTTTTTGCAGGCTCCAAAAGTGCGGAGGACAACTTTTCAAAGATCTGATGCAAGGGATTAAAGAGAGAACAATATAGTAATCAAGGTAATATTTTTTTAAAACACAGAATAGCAATACTCATTAATTGATTGTGTGCAGGTGATTGTACGGGCCATGTTTCAAAACAATTGCATGTGACTCCTTTTGAAAAGCCAACAAGCATGTCACCATCATTCAAAGGAGCAAGCTGCCGAATTTTTTGACCTGAAACTCCATGTGCATGCAGCCAATTGTTGGGAAAGGAACTTGCTTGCTGCCGACTTTTTAAGGGGGAAATCCTTTGATCTTTTCTTTTGGCTTGAAGCTGATTGGAACGAGGTCAAGCATCCAACCTGCCACAATTTTAACATACAAAGAAAAGTGCAGATGAAAACAATAACATCAGAATCTCATTAAGGAGGAAGCACGGCCACAATCTTGACAATTGACGCGTGCTAAACTTCCAACAAGTGTGTTGCCAAACTGCCACAATATAGAACAAAGTTCCAACAAGCCAAACTTTCACATCAAGTTAACTGTCGCAACATCAAAAAGATGGCCAGACCTGAAACCCAAGTTGCTGAGATCATCAAGCATATTCCATTACCAGATATAGCAGCTAGCCGCAACTTGAGTTACCAGAGACATCTACATCTTGCCAGACTTCTTCTGGCCCGTGCCGATTGACGAAGACATCGCCGCTACACGAACTGACCTTTCTAAACTCTTGTTTATTATTTTGTGTAGTAGTTAGTCAAATCTTCGTAGGGAAAACTTTACCATATTTTGTGACTATTTTGGACTTGTCTGGTTGGGGCTAGACAAGAGGGTCTTGACGTGTTGTTGCAGTCAAGATACACATTTAGTAGGTTGATAGGGTTCTGCACTTTGTTGAGTGTGGTACAGTCTAGGTGGAGAGTTGGAGCTAGGACCCCCATTGTAGGTGTACAGAAGGAACTTATTACTGCTAGTATTTGCTTAGGGCTGGACATAGGTCGTTGGTGTGACCGAACCAGGGTAAATCTATGCGTACTCTGTGATTGTCTCTTATTTACTCTGCTTGTCATCTTAACTGCGTGAGATTTCTCGTGGGTTGCACGAGAATTTTTTATTAGCCTTTTCACCCCCCTCTAGGCTAGGATCCAGATCCAACAAGGTTTACACCGGGCACCGGTGTGACGTACGCAAGCTTCAATTATTGTTACTAGACGAGAATGAGGGAGATGATGGGGTGGAGGGAGAAGAGCCTGTGTAAGTGAGCACTTGTAGTAAGGCCGTCATAGCCTTCATGCACCACCTTGAGGGCAAGGTGGATTTTTGGAGACGGTCTAATGATAAATCGTAATTTTGGCTCATTAGAGGCATTTTCGTAATTTTCGGATTTCTAAGGGCTTTTTCGTAATTTTCAATTTTAGATGTCTTTTTGTAATTTTCACTTTTCAGTTATTTATAGGGGCTATGGGGGATTAGTGATTCACATGCATGTTTTGAGAGAATTTTGTGAGAGATAGGGGATTTCCTCTCATTTAGGGAGAGTGCGATCGTTCTCTAGAATTGGAGACTTGGGAGAGCGATCCATCTCTTTAACATGGTCACCATCTTGTATCCTTTCTATTTTCATGTATCTATCAATAGAATATCGACTTCGCCCCCCCCCCAATCTTCTCTTTCTAGCCCTAAAAATCCTTCATTTGCCATAAAACCCCACATTTCCACCAAAACCCCAATCTTTATCCATCAAAACCATAGAAAAACACTAAAAATCATATTTTTATCAAAAACTTATAGAATCCTATCAATATCGGATATCAGTATCATATCAGGTGGCTAATTTTCATACCAAATATCAGATATCGGGGGATATATCGGGGATACGTGTTAATATCGAGAATACACGTTAATATCGGTTGCTCATATCATTTAGAATAAATATAAAAAATTTATTAACTAAGGACTATTTATAATATCATAAATATCCATGTTTGTTTGTATTACCAAAATATCGTCAATAGGAACAAATAATGTTACAATTATGTATTAAGTAACCACTATCACTAACATACAATGAATCTACTATAACATACAATGTGCTACTATTAATTAACAAAATATCAAAATTTAAAATACATTATGAATAAAAAATGAGTTAAAAGATTACCAGAAAGAATGACATATCTCACATTCTTTAACCGCTTATTCTTTGCTCGTCTCTCGCAGTAGTCATTCAACATCTTCTGCCTTCGATGCAAAACTATCATCTGAAGATGAATCTGAGAATGAATTAGATAAAGCACCTAAAGCTTCCTCCTCTTTGAGCATTTGCTTCTTCTCCTTCCCCTTCCCTTTTGATGATGATGATGAGATGGATTTTCCTTTCTTTGAAGTCTTTGACCTTTTTCTAGCTCTTGGTGTTGGATTAGCACACGTCGCGTCAACTTGCCGCCATGTTAATCTTTCTTCGGGGAAAACTTCATCATCATCCTCATCATCAGAACCAACGAAGTATCAACTGATTTTGGAAGCGTCATCCACTCAGTCACCTTCTCCTCTATCATGAAACGTGCAGATATGATATCAGTGTGTTTCTGTTAGTAAATCTTTCTTTCAGTTAATCATTGCATTTGACATAAACTAAGTCTTTCAATCCATCAGTACTTAGTATATTCCTTTTTTTTGTATGAATCTGTTAATGAAAATATAATAGCCAATTAACCATCATAAGAAATGAGTATATGATTATATAAAAAATATTTTTTTAATTTTTATCATCTCAAACACACTCCAATTTCTTTCACATTCACTCGAGCTAGTGGTTAATCCCAAAATCCACATTGTAATCTTCTTCAAATCTGGGCCGTCACCAGCAATAACCACCAATTAACTAATTGTAAAATACCAAATTCAAATTCCTTTTAGTTAATTTAAACTTTAAAATATTAAAAACTACTATAATAGAAAATTAATCTTAGTATATTAGCTATACATGGATCTGGTGAAGGATTTTTAACTTGCTTTTGCGCTACGTCCCTTCCAAAAGATGTTTCAATTTTGATACAAAGGTAAGTTGAAGCTAATTAATCATGCATCGCAGGATCATAGGCATACATCTTAAACGTGTACTCTGTGAATCCATCTGCAAAAGTATCATCACCATCACGAGCCTCCCGACTTTGGTAATAAAAATATGGGTTTAACAAATGACCCATCATATGTAAATTAGTCTTCAACTTATCATTCCATCTTTTATCAATTAGCAATAAGATTGGCTTGAATTTTTCTCTCATCATGCTTCAAATTCAACACGATCTCATTCTTGCATATTTCCAAGTCTTCATATAACCACCTCATTATGGAGAGCTTGATATCTGTCCTTTGAACAACGTTTAATGCGAGTGTAACGTTCTTCCAAAAAATGAACAATTATTGATGATGTTATAGACCTACAAAGTACAAAGTTAATCAAAAACATCAATTTGTTAGTTAACTGCGATAATTTATGAATCAAATTAGATTAGATATTTGATTTTTACCTTCTTTACATTAGCAAGCTTTAAGAACTTCAACGCATCTCATTTTGTGGAATTGACAAAAAAACTTCAATTTGAACTTCTTCTCTTGTAAGATTTGCAATGATAAAAATGTTGTAACAAACAAAACCACCCTATGCCTAACAAGATCGCTCACTACCTTCTTCCTCATCATATCAAGAACGATCATATGAGCTTACATGTAGACAATGACAACTCTAGCATCTAACATAATATTTCGAATAGGCTTGATCTATCCAATATCATGTAACAAGAGATTCAATGTGCGTGCAACACAGAAAGTCAAAAAAAAATAGATGGCTGCTGCGTAGCTAACAACTTCGCCACAGCCATATTGTTAGATGCATTGTCGATCACTATTTTTCCATTAGATTTTTCTTCCAACTTATCAATTGTAGCATTCACCAAGTCATTGATATATTTGTCATCATGTATATCATTAGATGTGTTCTTCAAATCGTAGAACATAGTTTCCGCATAAGCATTAATGACAATGTTCATAATGTTCATACCCCTCCGATCAGTCTAACAATGTCATAAGACCAAGGTTTAAATATCGGATATCGGTATCGTATCAGATTGGCAATATCAGATATCATATATCGGGGGATAAATCGAGGATACGCGCAACTATCGAAGTGTTCATATCGAACATGATAAATATACAATTATAATATCATAAATACACATGATTGTTCATATTACCAAAATATCGTCAATAAAATCACATAAAGTTACGATAGATGCATTAAGTAACCTCTAACACTAACATACGAGTATGTAATACACTAATACAAGTATACAAATTAACAAAATATTAAAACTTAAAATATTGCATGAATAGAAAATGAATAAAAAGATTTTCAGAGAGAGAGGCTTAGCCCCATATTTTATAACAAGCTCATTCTGCACACGTCTCTGGTATGAATGTATCAACATATGCAGCTGCTTCTGTGTCAGAATCAACTATATGAACAATGAATTTAAGGAGATCCATGAATCAAAACTTAAAGCTTCCTCCTCCTCAAGCATTTGCTCCTTCCCCTTCCCTGATGATGATGATGATGTGATGGATTTTCCTTTTTTTTGTAGTCTTTAATCTTTTATTAGCCTTTGGCATTGGATCAGCCCACATCGCTTCAACTTGCCTACATGCCAGCGTTTTTAAGGGAAGACTTCTTTATCATCTTCCTCATTTAAAGCAATAGAAGCATCAACTGATTTTTGAGACATCTATTTAGCCACTTTGCCCTCCGTAATAGAACGAGCAGATAATATATCGGTGTTTCTGCTCTCAAATCTTTCTTTTAGCTAGGCATTGAATTTGACATAGACTAAGTCTTTCAATTTATCGGTACTTAGTCTAGTCCTTCTCTTCATGTGAATCTATTAATAAAAATACAATAACCAATTAGCCATCATAAGAAATATGTATAAGATTAATAGATGATACAAAAGAAAATTTATTTAAAATTTTACCATCTCTAAAACACTCCAATTTTTTTACCACTTGAGCTAGTGGTCAATCCAAAATTCTCATGTCCATCTTCAAATCAGACACCGTGTACCATGCAGAAGCCACTAATTAACTAAAAATTAAAAATCAAAATAAAATTCTTTTTAGTTTAAATTTTTAAATATCAAAAACTGTTGTAATTGGAATAGGAAATTAATATTAGTTTCTTAGCTATACCTGGATCAAGTGCAAGATTTTTAGCTTGCCTTTACGTTACTTTCCTACCAAATGATCCGCTTCGATTTTGATACAACATTAGCTGGAAGCTAATTTTATCTTGCATCTCAGGATAACGGGCATTCATCCTGAACATGCACTCTGTGAAACTATCAGCAAAGACATCTCCATCAATAGCCTCTTGTCATTGATAATAAAAATATGTGTTCAACAAATAACCCGGTATGTGCAAATGAGTCTTCAGCTTGTCATTCTAACTTTTATAATTAGAATGGAGATCGACCTGACTTTTTTCTCATCATGCTTCAAATTAATCGTGATCTCTTTCTTGCACACCTCAATGTCTCCATACAACTACAACATTGATTGTGTGTCGTTATCTGCCTTTCGAAGAACGTTGACAATATAATCAAAAATTTCAAATCAAGTGTCACGTTCTTCCAAAATGAACGGTTATTGATGATGGTGTAAACTTACAAAGGACAAATTTAATCAAAAACATCAATTAGTTATTTAACTCTTAATTGCGATAATATGAGAACCAAAAAATAAAATTAGATAAAAGATATTAGATTCATACCTTCTTGCTTGAGCTGTCCTGGAGAACTTCAATTCCTCTCATTTAGTGGAGTTGACAAAAGCCTTCAAATTGGACTTCTCCTGCAAGTTGTCATGATAAAAAAGTTGTAGCAAAGCGGGTAACACAAGGAAAAACAAGATCGTCGCCAATCTTCTCCATCACAATATCAAGCACGATAGTGTGGACATACATGTAGACTGTGACGACCCTCGAATCTAAAATTGCATTGTGTATAGGCTTCAACTTTCCAATAGCCTGTAATAAGAGGTTCAATGTGTATAAAGCACATGAAGTCCAGAAAATAGCACACCTCACAGCTAAGCTTCACTACAACAATATTGTTCGATGAGTTGTCGGTCATTATTTGAACGACAGATTGTGCTATCAACTTCTCACTTGTTGCATTCACCATATCATAATTTATTTGCCATCATACACATCATTGATGTGTTCTCAGAATCATATAACATTATTTTAGCATAAGCATAAATGACAATGTTCATTATGCGTATACCCCTCATGTCAGTTCAACAATTTGTCAGAAGACTATAACCATGCAGTCTACATGTCTTTAGAAAAACTTCCAACTTCTGCTTTTTATAAGCAACTTCCTTAAGAAGATACTTCTCAGTTATCACTTAGGAGTAGGACATTTCAAATTAGGTCCATATTTGCACATAGCATGCACCATCTGCCCAAAAGATGGGCGTTGCACCAAAGAGAATGGCAATCATGCCTCAAAAATTCATCGTGTGATCCACTCGCATGTATCTTCTCTTTTCTTCTCCTTCCAGTATTCATTAAGGGTGGATTGCACCTCTTTTCCTTTCCCCTTCCCCATCTACTCCATCTTCCTCGTTTCTTAAACATGTACATCTCTAAACCTTACATGACCTTGACTGACTTCATAAAAGGACTCCACTCCAATATTCTTAACTCCAATATTCTCCACTCCAATAACCACCTTATCTCTAAAAGCTTGAAACTTTGATTCCTTCACCTCTTTCGATGACTATGTGGCTTGTAATGCAGCAATGACCGTCAGCCTAATATCCTCGGGAAATTGTATGCAAGGAGCGGCATTTCATCCCTTTTCTATAAGATGTGTCTTGAAATGGCTAATACCACCGCTCATGACAAGCTCACAAAGCTTGCATCCCACATTATTAAATGCCAACGCACATGATCCCAAAAATTTGTTCATGTGGCACATGATGCATTGTTAATGCTCCAAAAGACATTTTCAAAATCTACTATCAAAAAGGACAAACATTGAAAGAATATTAAATTAAAATGTAAGATACAAAAACCTTTAAAAATTAAAACATATCATAAAAAATTAAAAAATTAAAAAATTAAAACATCTCATGACTCATGACTGTAAATAATTATGAAATTTATATGTACATATCATATATTTATGAATCATGAGACAACGTCACTATTTGTAGCCCAAAGGCAATATCACCGTGGCAATCTACATAGTAAAGAATCAGAGATATGTGCTTAGCTGGTTGCCGTTAAGGGATCGTATCTATTATCCAATAATATAATTATAAGCCAAGTTATCCAAGTATACAATTGAATGCATGAACCCCAACCAATTCAAGTGTTTTATCTCTAATAAGACAATAGGCTACCAAGCACGGTTCAATAATTGACTACGATTAATTGGAATCAATTTAATTTTATAATCATTTATGTATATCCCACCGACTTTTCTCAGAACAATGTCATCATAAAACTAAAAATTTTCAACCCAACAATATTTCTCAAACGACAAATTTTTCTCAGATCAACATCGTCACATCGTCATTGAAAAATTATTTTCCAAGTCTCAAGTCCCAAACCAATATCGATAAAATCGAAGATTAAGAACAAGTGGCAGCATCCGCAGAGGAGAAGAAGCGCAAGCGGCAGCAGTCGCAGAGGAGGAGAATAATAATAATAAGCGGCTGCAACCGCGACTGAGCAACGAAGAAGAAGAAGCTCCTTGATAGACCTGCGGGTCTAATAGCCGCATCCATGGGCTTGGGCCCTTGGCCGCCGGCCCCCTTTGGTTATGCACGCGCGCCCCATTAGCCTAGAAACCCTAGTTTTGTTCTATTTATAGGGGCTAGCCATCATTGGTATTTTTCATGCTTGATATTTGATATTTTCTATTGAGCGTCCTTAGGTTTAAGTCTTAGATTAAACGAGTGCGGACGTCCTCTTCGGCGTCTTGGGAGGAGAGCACACCTCTTTTGTGCTCAAATATCTTGTTATTCCTACTATTTTCTCAATAAAAATCATATCTTTTGTTGGTTCCTAACATTTTGGTATCAGAGCGTGTAACGATCCAGGGCGGCCACGACAAGATCGCACGACAAAATTGAGGCTTTGGAGGCAAAGTTTACGAGCGAAATCGACGGGATCAAGAAACGTTGGCGGCAAACGATGAATCCATGGCCAAATTGATGGTTTCCATCAACCAATTGACGGCAAATCAAGCGAAACACGACGAACAATTCGCGCAATTGATGGCAACCCTAAATCAATTGGCGACGAACAACAAAGGGGATGAGAACCTTAATCCGACACCAAAGGCGGCACCTTTGAAGAAAGAGAAGGAAAAAGAGGGGATTTTGACCCAAAATCAACCCTTTTTGGTGGAGGAATTAGACGAGGAAGACGACGAGGAGCCATGGAGGGTGGACTATCGCGATGAGGTACGGCGGAAGGCGATGGAGAGCCAAATGGGGGGCGGCGGCCCTAGCCGCCCCAATTGGGATCGCCACGGCCATGAGGGGAACCGGCCGAAGCCACACAGCAGCCAGGGGGCACGGCCGGCACGGGAGAAAGGCGGGGGACTTTCCCCCGCCTGCGCCGGACCCCGACTGGGGGGCCAGGCCCTGTCGGGGCTCGGCAGGGTCCGACAACCCCGCCGGACCTCCAGCAGGGCCGACGGGCCCTGCAAGAGGCCCAACAGGGCCTGTCGCCCCTCCGGCAAGCCCGGAGGGGCCCGCCAGTCTGCAGCAGGTGGTAGGAGCCCCCCTGGCAGCCGCCAGGGGGAGGGGGAGCCGTCGGCGATGCCCGCCAGGGGCGGGAACCCCCCTGGCAGCAGCCAGGGGGGAGGAGATGAGCGGCCATCGATCTGAGGGGGTTTTGAGCCCCCCAGGCAGCGGACAACGATGGAGGAGGGTCGCGGGCAGTTTTCGGGAGGTTTTTTTGACCCTCCGGAGCGACGAACAGCAGCGGAGGATCCTTTCTACGGCGACGGTCGCGGGAGAGATTATTATTCTGACAGCAGGGGTGGCTACGAGGCGGAGTTCGGCGATGATGCAGGTTGGAACGATTTTGAGGGCCGGCGGGGAGAGTTTCGTGGAGGCTATGACGGACGCGGAGGAGGGCCACCGCGGCAGTTTGAGACCGCAGACGAGAGGAGACAGCACTACCGCCCACATCACCGAGAGGAGGGGAGGCCCGAGCAGGGGCGCTTTGGAGGAGATTGCAGAGTCCGGAAGCTGAAGATGCCGATATTTTCTAGGGAGGATCCCCACGCCTGGTTGTTCACAGCAGAGAGATACTTCGCGGCACACCGCATGACCGAGGCCCAAAAGCTGGAGGTGGCAGCCATCTGCATGGAGGGGAGAGCTTTGGGGTGGTTCCAGTGGAAAGAGAGGAGGCATCAGATCCGGAGCTGGGAGGAGCTGAAGGACTTGGTGCTGGAGAAGTTTAGAGACCCCCGTTTGGGGAACCTACACGAGCAGCTGTTTGCCCTCAGGCAGGAGGGACCGGTGCGGGATTACATCGAGAGATTTGAGACACTGACAGGGCGAGTTCATGGGGTGTCGAACGAGTCGCTGGAGGGCACCTTCCTGAAGGGGCTGCGACCTAGTCTACAAGCTGCGGTGAGGCCCTACAAGCCTCGAGGACTTTCAGATGTCATCGAGATGGCGCAGATGGTAGAGGACTCCCGGATTGAGGATATGAGGGGGGAGCAGCTACAGTGGGCAGATGCAGCGGGGCACCGCGACTGGAGCCGGCGGAGCCGGGGTCACTACTGAGGCAGATCGGTCAGGGCTTGAGAAGACGGGAGAACAGAGCAACCCACCACCGGCTGGGAGCCCTTTCCGAAGGATGACCGATGCAGAGATGAGAGAGAAGAGGCAAAAAGGGCTTTGTTTCCGATGTGACGAGCGCTTCACTCCCGGACACCGCTGCGTGGATCGAATGATGCAAGTGTTGATAGCGGAAGCCGACGAGGATGATGACGTGGAGGACGAGGGAATCGGAGGGGAGGGCGACTCCCACTCGGAGTAGCGCCACCGGCACTTACATGCACCACCTTGAGGACAAGGTGGCTCTTTGGGGGGAGTACTGATAGACCTGCTGGTCTAATAGCCGCAGCCATGGGCTTGGGCCCTTGGCCGTCGGCCCCCTTTGGGTATGCACGTGCGCCCCATTCGCCTAGGAACCCTAGTTTTGTTCTATTTATAGGGGCTAGCCATCATTGGTATTTTTCATGCTTGATATTTGATATTTTCTATTGAGCGTCCTTAGGTTTAGGTCTTAGATTAAACGAGTGCGGACGTCCTCTTCGGCGTCTTAGGAGGAGAGCACACCTCTTTTGTGCTCAAATATCTTGTTATTCCTACTATTTTCTCAATAAAAATCAAATCTTTTGTTGGTTCCTAACACTCCTACAGCCGCAAAGACAGAAAAGAACCTGCTGCTATCAACGTGAAGAAGCAGAAGAAGCGGATGTAGCCACAGAGAAGGAAGAAAAGAGAAGAAAAAGAAGAATATCGAAGAAGAAAATAAAAAAGGAAAAAAATTAATGAAAAAATTTTCCAAAAAAGAAATAATAATAATAAATGAAGAATCAAGCTGGAAATCATCAAAACATTACCTTTTCCTTTGATTTTACCTCGAATTTAGGTCGAACGAGGAAAAATCGACAAAACGAAACACAAAAACCTTAGATTTAGGTCGGACGAACTCAACCAGCGAAGAGAGGGTTGAGCTGCGAAGTGCATAGAGAGAAAGATGAGAGCTTCTTGTCGATTAATATTCAAACGGGTATAGATTGAATCGATTCAAACCCGTTGAAAAAATTTGCGAACCCAAATTACACAGTAATGGCATTTATCGGTCCGATATATCGGGATTATCGGCCGATAAAGTTGAATATCGAGTTTTTATGCCAAAATTGCAGCATCATATCGGCTGGGAGCCAATACCAATTTATCAGCCGATAAATCGATCAAATTAGTCGATATTTAAATCCATGCATAAGACTACAATGTTATAATATCTTAAACCTGCACATACTTATCCATATGTCCTTTGACCATAACTACTATCACTCGATCCAAACCCGTTTTAAAAATTGGTCATCCTAAAAATTTTGATAGTCCTTTTTGCGGTTTCCTTATTTTGATCTTCGTCTAAAACCCAGATAACTGCTGTTTTTTCCTTCACCAACAAAACTTTTGCACGATTGCCAAGTAAAAACAGAGCTGATCATTCAAGTGAATTATTTGCATGTCTCAATCTCTTTGGGTTGGAATTTTCAGAATGGCTATGCAGCACTTTACCACAGTTGCATGAATTAAGCGTGTGTTTTCCTTAATCATATTTTCTTCTTCCATTTTCTTTTCTTCTTCCTTCTTTCTCTTTTCCCCTTATTTGCTTTAGTGTTTGACTTTTTAAGAGGCATGCTCGGCCACTTTGATTAATTTTCTTGTTTTCAGAATAATGATCAGCAAACTTCATACGTTAAAGTTATCATGTAGAATACATGTTTATATGTCAAATAAGAAACAATGTGCAAGCAAACCAATAGCTATGCAAATGCACGGAACTTTACTGACCAACAATAGCATAGGAAATAGTTGGAGAAATGTTAGAGACATCAATGAAGTAGAAATTAAAAGAACTGAAGAAAACCGACACATTCACTAATAAATATTTTCTCATGTTCACAAGCATGAGGCCGACTTTGGTCCATTTATATTGGTAGGTTATGTTAAACTACTTAAGCTATTCAGCATATACCTACAGTGGGGATCGTAATCTTAACCTTAATGAGTTAAACTAGTTGATTTAGGTGTAACGTTAGGATAGCTAGTCCTAGTCAAGTTTGAGTTCTAAGTAATAATTAAATACATAGCTTAAAGAGCAGTCGAAAACTGAAGATAATTGCATGCTCGAGTTTGCAGCCTTTTGTGAAGAGTGAACCTTATTTTCAACAAAGGGAGACATCTCAATGTGTTAATAATTACTTTACTTTTTCTAAAAGCATAGGCCTGTTGCTGCCTCTTTTCTCCCTTGAAGGAGTTCTTCGAATCCCTATTATATATGGTATATTGATACAGATTCAAATCACACAGAAAGATACCAAATGTGAAGATGTTCATAAATCATTGCTTTGTGCAATCCCATATCAGCATGCATAGTCTTCTGCAAAGTTTCAGTTAGACCATTAATTGCATCAAAATTTCATTAGTACATTTAATTGAAGATAAGATGCTTGGAAATCACATTTAGAGTTTCACGGTTGCAAACTTTAATACTGGAAAAATACATAGAATCAGTACAAGACTTAAGAGAGAAAAGACAATTGATCCATACTTTATATCTATGTATTTATCAGAAAGACGTGCCATGAAATAGATAGTACTGCAAAAATAAAGTTAAAGTGATGTGCAATTATATAAATTTTATGAGGTACAAAAAAAAAATGTGCTCTATAAATATGCAGCACATTTAGATGGATCAACAGATAGGGATGAGAATGGGCATGCCCAAAGCCCGATTGGGCTTCCAATGAGGCATGCCACATCATCATCCCTACAAAATCCTTCACTAACTAAATCCTTCACTAGTTAGTGAAGGATTTTGTAGGGATGATGATGTGGCATGCCCAATTGGAAGCCCAATCGGGCTTTGGGCATGCCCATTCTCATCCCTATCAACAGAAGAGTGAATTACTTTCGCACAGAGGATGAAGCTAGTGCATGCGTCTTGGTTAGTATGGACTAAGGGAAAACAGTGATCATAGATGCTGGCTGCGAGTGTGGAATACAAACTCTAACTGAGTCTAGCATCTTACATTTTAAGGTTACACATGTACAGACTTAAAAAGAAGTGGATTTGTTACCAATTCACATGAATTCTAGGCTTACAATCAAAAAAAGGTACAAATGAATATCAACTTACATTAAGAACAATGAAGGTACCACTCTATCATTTGTAGTTCAAATAGAGAGATAAACATATAATTATCACAAGTGCATGTGATTTCACTTAATATTATGTATGTTACCAAAGTCCATGACCAACTTAATCATATAATAATGTTCGGACTTGGATCTGATTGCATCTGTAATTAATACCTAGCAGATAGTCCATGACCAACTTAATCCTGAAATAAGGTTCGGACTCGGATCTGATTGCATTCGTATTCAATACCTACCAGATGATCATTTGGACCTCACCTCATAAATGGGCTGAATATAATGAGTCAAGTATCAAGACCAGATAGGCCTCAACATAAATAGATCCTAACACGACCAAGACAGGGCTCATTATAACCACTTGCAAAATACCAATAAGGCTAATGTGTGAGGAAACAAAGACCAATTTCTGATTTTGAATTTGAAATCTTTTTGTGTGGGTGTGGTGTCCATCTCTATGTGCTTATGTTTGTGCACATGTGCGTACATGCGTGTGTTAGACAGAAAAAAGAGAGGGGGCGAGAGATAGAGTATAATATTCCATAACAAGTGATAATTGTGTTTAGTATTATTAACCAAAAAAGAGACAGTGTAAGCACTTAACAATTTAGCTTCATGAATTGAAAAGTCCAGAATAATATTCTTACTCTATTCATTTAACATGTATCTTTCTCAACACCTGTAAAGATGGATTGGCAAATCTAATTTCTAACTTTGTCTGGTTTTTCCCTAGCAAGCAACTCTTCGTACCAAACTGATCCTCAATCTACCATATTCTAGTTTAACAAAAAGAAAGACAAATGGGAGGAAGAGAAAACAAGTCCTCCGGTTGCTCCTCTTGCTTCATGCATGTTTTATTCTTTTTCTTTTCTTGTTTCATGTTTCTTTTTTCCTTTCTCTTATGTTTTCTTTTCTTTTTTTTCTCTTTCTTGTTCATTATTCAGTTTCTCTATTTTCCCTTTCTTCCTTCTTCCTTCTTCCTTCTTTTTTATTTCCACCAAATCACTCATCAATGAACCATTTTCCTTTTTCCATATGTATTGTTCATATTTTCTTCATATTCCTTTTTCTTGTGTTCTTCTTCCCTTCTTTTGGTTCTTCACTTCTTAAAAAGGATGGCATGCGGCCGCTTCATCTACTTTTTCTTCTTAAAATTAATAATGATCTACATGCAACATACTCAATGGTCCAATCATAATTGTAAGAACATACATATGACAAATAAGAAACATTGCACAAGCCAATATCCATGCAAACACACAGGACGTTACTCACTGGCAGGAGCATAGGAAAGAGTGGAAACATTGCTAAAAGATGCAAACAAAATGAAAGTTAAAATAATTGGAGATGTCTGGCACATTAGCACAATGTTAACAAGTAGTCCTTCATTCTATACGAATGAACTCATCTAACTGTTTGGTTATATTAAACTAATTAAGCTATCAATCATAATCCGATTATAATCTTAAAAGCAGAATTTGTTGAGGTCGGAGTAGCATTAGGCATTAGCATGGGTAGTACTAATCAAGTTTGAGCTTTAAGTGATAGTCAAATAAACAAGCTTAAAGAGCATTCAATGATCGAAGCTAATTCTGGGTTAGATTTTGAGCCTTTTGACAATAGTGAATACGGTCTCAACAAAGGCAAATGAGCTGAAAATCAGTTTAATTTTATCAATGAGAATAGTGCCGTTGGTACCTCTTTTCTCCCTTTGAAGGAGTCATTCAAATCCCAATGGTGCCGTGTCACTGATTCAAATCCCACAGAGAAACATTTTAAAGGAGGACGATGCTGGGAAAACAATCGCTTTGTGTAATTTCATATCCATGTGAATATTTTTCTGTAAAGTTTGAAAAAATGAGAAAGGAATTTGCATTAAAATTCATTGGCACTAATAAATAATCAGAAGAGGATCGGTTAGCTAATTCCCGAGTTTCAGCGGTACAAACTGTTATACCATAAATAAATGTATATAATCCTTGTAAAGAATGTAAAGAAAAGAAAAGACAATTGAGCCATATTTTCCCTATATATCATTGGATTTCTGAAAAAAATGAGAATGTTAAATACAGATGGCATTGGAAAAATAAAGTTAAATAAGTAATGGACTATTATGTACATTTCATTATGAACAAAAACTGACTGCACTATTGAAATGACATTGAAACGGGTCTGCGTAGGTGTGAATTACTTTCTATGCATTTGGTTGAAGGGAGCTCCTGCACATAGGATGAAGGTGCTGCACTGGCCTCTGTTGCCATGGAAGGGGGGAAAGCTATGATCATAGGCTCTGGTTGCGACTCAGACATTAACTGCAAAAGAGGCATTGAAGGTAAGCAGTTGCCATATGATGTGAAATAAGTGGAAAACATTTGTCAAGTATATAAAAGGATTCGGAATTTTACCTTGATTTTCTTCGCATTGCCAATTGTTTCCGCTGCCAGACCAGAATCATCAACCTTCCGCTTGCGTTCTCTGCCAGAATCAACATTCTGAGTTTCTGCAGGCTTAATAACTCTTCTGATGACGAACTTCAAGGGTGCAACCTTGAGCATAACAAGCTGCAAAAGAAATTTGCAACCAGCAGTTAGATTATGGTAGATAATCATCAGCTTGTTGGACCGGGGTTAGAGAAGTAATTAACGGCAATTAGAAAGTCAGATTCAAATAAAGGGTAATTAGGGTAATCGCACGAACATTGATCGGAGAGTCAATTAGGGATTCTTTAATTACGCAACAAAAATAACATCAATAGCAAAAAAAATCATTTTTGGGAAATAGAATAGAACAAAAATTAGCGAGAATCCGATCGGGAATAACGGAACGGTGGCACCGGTTAAGGGTTAGGGTTTAGGGTTTAGAGGTATTTAACTAAGAAATCAAATGCGAGAACATAAATTTAGAGTTTCGAACAAAAGGGAGGGTTTCCTCCCTAATATTGGAAATTTAAAGAAATAAAATGGATGAGATCAATCGGATGATCGCCACATTGTGGAAACACGATCTTTATTCCATCGTAAAGGGAATAACAGAATTAAAAAAAGAGGAAAAATCGATGATTAATTCGTTTGAAAGGGGAAAGACTAACCTTAGGGGTCTCCGAATCCTTATTCTTTGCCGTAGATTTCTTCTTGACGACGCTGGCGGCGGTGGGTCCCACCTTGACCTTGGGCTCCACCTTCTCACGGCCGCGGCCGCCGCCGCCGCCAACATTATTTAAAGAAGACGACGAGGAGTGATGAACGGCGGCCAAAGCAAAAACAGACGAAGAAGAAGCATTATTAGCATTGAGAGCAGCGCGGATTCCATCGAGAGTTATCATGCGAGACCGTCTCCACTTAGGGATCGCCGCCAGAAGTTGCGGTGGCGATCTGACCACGGTCCTCCAATCGGAATCATCAGCATCGCCAGAGACGGTGCTAATTGAGGCTTTGGCCGCCTCCGCGGCTGCCTTGGCCTTCACATCCACCAAAGCGTAAACTAGTTCATTCAAGATTGGTTTGTCGAACGGGAAAGCATCCGACGCCATTGCAAGTTGAGAAAGAGAGAGAGAGAGAGAGAGGGGCGAGAGAGATCCGGAGAGAGAGAGAGAGACGAGAGAGAGCGTGAAAGAGGCGGTGAAATGGAAAGAGAGAGAACCGCGCGGCAATCTACTTATAAATATAATTTTGGAATTTTGCACGTGAGTGGCACGTGAAACAAAAACTCCCGCACCTGAATGGATTCGGACAGGGGCAAATGAGGGGTTTGCGTTGGGGCCTCCAAGAGATGGCCGGATCAAAATGGATTCGGATGGCGCTGAGTGTCGATCCTTCAAGTATGTTGAGCTTTATTCATGATTCCTTTGGGAACTCACAACTTTGGACCTTGATTGCTGAGTTGTGGGTGTTGAATATGGCTTGGAGGCAATGTGCTTGTAAGAATGTTAATGTAGACTTCAAGTTGTTGTCTCAATGTTGTCAAAAGGTTTGCCTAATGTTCTTCTTAAGGGACGTTTGCAAAGAGATTGGGAGACCTCCCTAAAACATTCTTACAGAGAGTCGAAGTCGAATGTGTTTCAGGGTGTTTTCACACCACAGGTTGGTAGTTCAAAGGTCTGAAGGTCGTTGCTGACGTGGAAGACGTGTAGGACCTTCGGGCCGGTTGACTGACCAGATCTTGTTGGGAAAATGCTCTGAACCGAGCAATGGGATGTCGAAGTGGGCTTCGGCTGGATGATGACCAAAGAGATCGGTCGGCCAAGCTTACCGTTGTGCGGGGATGCTCGGAACCGAACGATCGGGTGCCGAAGGGTAGCTTCGGCGGGATGACGTCTCCTTCGATTTGCAAAATGAGGAACTCTTCGCGGGTGGGGGGTCTGACCATGGTTCCGACCAAGTCGTATCTGATGCCTAAGTCAGATCTTGACTAAGAAGTGCTCGGTGGAATCGAGACCGGCTCACGAAGAGACCATGCACGAGTTCTCAGGCTGAGCTATGGAGGAGAAATATACGGTGGAAGAAGGTGTAAGGAGAAGGTATACCTGGGTGTCAAGATATCCCAAATTCGGTCCCTTTGGCCTTTGGCATGTCGGTTTACTTATAGGAGAGCGTCATGTCAACGTCTCCTCTTCATACGCCTTTGCATTCATGGCATTCATAGCTCCTCCCGTCGCGCCCGCCTGCATTGATGGTGGCTTGAATGCTCATCAACGCTGACTTGATTTAGGGATGGATTTCTTTAATTGATGGGAGCCCGTGGCACATTGGGCTTTGATCTTGGGCTGAGGGGTCTTGCTCTGCTCTTGAGGCCTTCGGCCCATGGTCTGCGGGGGACGTCGGGCCGAACGGTCGAGCTACTTTTCTTTCGGCCCATTTGGGAGGTTATATCAATGGCCCCCATCGCCCAAGCCGATCCGCCGTGGCGGTTCGGGTCAGGGGATGTGATACGTGGGGATTTGACTGGCGTGGCAGTCGAGACGACGCATTTAATGAAAGCCATCATGGCACTGGGCATCAAGAAAATTCTCACGCCCCTTGGATGCGGGATTTGGAGAGTTGTCCACCTTGCGATGTTTGGCGCGTGTAGATGTGTCCATATTTTGCATCGTTTTCATATCATATTTCCATCGCATTGCATATCATCTCCGCGTCCAAATCCCACATTTTACTGCGATTTTGGTATTTCTAACGATATTTCGAGTTTCGTAGTATATTTTGAGTTTTCAGGGATTTTGGAGCGATTTGGACCCCCGCCTGGGTTGAGACACATCCGACGCACTCACGAGCTTGTTGGCGGGGCTCTGGAGGAGTTCGCCGCGTTCTCGGAGCTGTTGAAGGAGAGAAGGAGGAGAAGAAGGAGGAGGAGAAGGAGACAGAGAGAGAGGCAGCTGCAGTAGCATTTTCCCAGAAAATGCTCGGCCCGAGCAGCTGCCGCTCGGGCCGAGCCATGACACGCTACAGATACGACTGACTCAGGCCGAGCAGCTCATCTGCTCGGCCAGATAGCGCGCCCGGAGTAGTCCCTGAGCATACCCCAAGCAGCCGACCGAGTCATCCATTCCGAGCCCGAGCAGCATGCGACCCGGGCCGAACCACTGGCCGAGCAGCTCCGACTCGGGCCGAGTCACATACTCGGCCGGCACTTCCTGGGGCATTTTTTGAAGATTTTTTGACGCGCGATGTGCACGATTTTGGGCTACTGAAGCTCGCGACTACGGGCTCAGCGAAAAGGGGATCTATTCTGAGTTTTTTTTGGAGATTTCGGAGAGGATTTTTGAGCAATTTTTGTAGGGATGTTTTTAGATTAATTTCTGTAGTAGACTTCGGGATCTAGATTGAAGAATTGTGCCTTTTTGTTCTTCTTGGATTCGTTCTTCGTTCGTTCTTATTGTAAGTAATTTTTAGCCCTAATCTCTTCTATTGCAAAAATGCTTTCATACGCGAATTCGATATTTTTGTGCGTTCCGATCACCATGAGTGAGTAGATCCTCTCTAGGGCCGATAGGTGAACCCTAGGATTTTAGGGGAAAATGTAGATCTGGATCCCTACATCGAGTTGGGGATCTAGGGTTGTATTTCGGTAGATCCTACCGAATCCGTAGATAACCCGTACTGAGATCATGCCCACGGTCTGTGAAATTGATGTTCGTAAGGGGTATCTAGGGATTCGAATAAGGAAATCGGTGGATCCAATCAAGGCACGTGATGTTGAGTATTGGACTCCCCGTATTTAGTTTTGGATGATGAGCAAACATAAATAAATCATGAACTAACAATTTGTGAGCGCAGTTATGGAGATCATCGCCAAATTCACGAGAACACTCAAAGCGACATCTTAAGTCTTCTCAAAGCTCGTGTTCAATGCCTAAAGCTTCGTTGAAGCTTTTGGACCTTTTTGGAAGTCATGAAGATTTGATCGAAGCTTTCGAAGACCGTTCCTTAAGGTTTTATTCATAGTCTTTTTGCTTCGATTTATAGAATGTTAAGCCTTGAGTAATTCTTACATGTCTATCTTCATATCGCTCATATCTTAGAGCTAGGATTATCTTAGAAGCCATTAGAAACTTTCCCGAAGCCTATCGCTTCTTCCCTCGGCTTCTAGTGCATCTTAGTTGGTTCAAGTAGAGTCACCAACCGACTAGATGACGATCTAGTCGGTCGGCAACTCTTCATGAACCGACTAGATGTCCTATCTCATTTCAGCTCAGCCATGTCGATCAATTAGTCGGTCAAAGAAGGTTCACCGACCGACTAGATGATGATCTAGTCGGTTAGGAATCCTTCTCAGACCGACTAGTTGAGCTTGCCTCTGTACAGCCTGAGTTACTGTTTACAGTTAGTCGGTTCAAGAACATTCATCGATCAACTAGTTGTGAAACTAGTCGGTCAGCATTTGTTCTTAGACCGACTAGTGTAACTTGTATTCAGCTTCGTGCATTTCACTCTTAGTCGGTCAAAGAACACTTACCGACCGACTAGTTGGCAAACTAGTCGGTTGGCAAGTCTTCTTAGACCGACTAGTTCATGTTGCCTGGAAATCACTCTTTTGGCTGTCAAGCTGTTAGTCGGTCCATGTTGAATCACCGACCGACTAGTTGATGAACTAGTCGGTCAGTGATCCTTCTTAGACCGACTAGTCTGCTTCAGATTTAGATCCGTTGGAGTTTTGAAAGCGACGTTTCTCTCTCTCTTTTCTCTTGATCCTTTAAATACCTGGAGGGGTTATTTCAAAGGATCCAAGGCTGCTATTTCCAGAGTTCTATTGATTCAAAGAGAAGCTTTCAACTCTCATCTTCAAGCTCTCCAATTCTCAAGAATCTCTCCCTCACTCTTATTCCTCAAGAGAGATTCATTGGTTGTGAGCCTTCCAAGCCAAGGGCTTGATTCTAGGTCATCCATCTCATCACTAGGCTTCCATTGCTGGTCATCTTCTTGAAGCTAGGGTTTGGTGACTCTTCCTCCATCAAAATCCTCTTTGCCCTAATTTGGTAAGAAATTTCAAGGCATAGGTATTTTGTTGGTAAGCATTTCATTTCAGTTATATTTGAATTGTATACTCTCGGTTGTGAGAGGTTTTGCGTGATCCCGGGTTGTGGGAGTCACGGTCATCGATTGTAGGTCGATTGCACTTGTGAGGTTTTCGCAAGTGTTCATATTGGAATTCTTGAGTTAGGGTTTCTAACTCAAGTATCCGGAAGGGATCCGGGTGGTTGGGACGTAGGATCACCGGGAACAAGTCGGGGAGACTTGGGTGGATCCGAACCCATTAAACCATTTGTTTGCGTTTGCATTTATTCTTGTTGATCGTTGTTATTCCGCATTGTTGTTTGTTAATTGCACGATAATTAGGAATAACTCTCCCTATTATTTAAAAGTACTATTCACCCCCCCTCTAGTACATGTGCAGTGGCTTCCTAGGGCACTACAATTGGTATCAGAGCCAAGTTCAAAGCTACAAATAGCCAAAGTTCAAAGCTATGACGAACAACGACTACAACGTCTTCAAGAACCGCGATGGAGCTTCTTCAGTTATGGAAGGACTATCCTCAGTCAGGCCTCCACACTTCAACGGTACCAACTATAGGTACTGGAAATGCCGGATGCAAATTTTCCTCCGGAGCGCTTCACTATGGAGAGCCACCATGACGGAGTATGTCGAGCCTTCCGAAGAAGATTTCGCGAAGTGGACTCCCGCGGAGGTCGCCGCGGAAGTAGCCAATGCCAAGGCAATGAATGCCTTGAATTGTGCGTTGGAGCCCGAGGACTTCAACAAGATATGCACATGTAAGAGTGCATATCAAATATTTAACCAACTCCTCATATTGCACGAAGGATCGAGTACGGTAAAAGATTCTAAACTCGTCGTTGCTAATAAAGAATTTGAGTTGTTTCATATGGAGCAGGGCAAAACCATGAAGGAATATTACGCTCGTTTCGTGGATATATCCAACGACTTGGAAGCTCTTGGGAAGGTCTATACCCAAAAGGAGAAAGTCGCGAAGATTATCGACGGTCTTCCATCATGTTGGGAAAAGCGTACCTTCGCCATCGAGGAAGGTAATGACATGAATAAATATACCGTCGTACAACTAATGGGTACCTTGTTGTCTTACGAGGTACGCAAGGATAGTAAGATCCGAATGAAGGAAAAGATGAAAGCGTACTTGAAGCAAGATGAGCCAAAGAAAAAGGCGATTGCCTTCAAGGCCGCTCCATCTACCGATGATGAAGAATCGGAAGACGAATTGGACATGGAATCCATTGCCCGTATGGCAAGGAAGTTCGATCGATTCCTCCGAGAAGGTATATCTTTGAATAAATCTAAAGTTAGTTCGACTAATGCTTCTACTCATGTGTGTTATAAATGCAACAAGCCAGGACACATCAAACCGGATTGTCCTCTCTACAAACACAAGGAGAAGGGGAAAGCATCGAAGTACGACAAGTCGAGAAAGTACAAGAAAGGACTTGTTGGCACATTCACCGACTCCGAAGAGGATTCCTCAAGTGGAGAGTCGGATGATGGAAGAGTGGAGAAAGCAAAACTTTGCTTCATGGCTAATGAGGCAAAAGATCGAAAGTCCTCCTTCGATGATAGCGAGGATGAAAGCGAGGATGGTAGCGAGGATGAAAGCGGAGAACCTACTATTGATGAAATGAGGTTAGCAAACCAAGAAATTTGGTCTAAATTTACTAAATTAGTAGATAGATATAATAAGACCAAAGATGAACTTGTTAGCCTCCAAACCTCTCCTAAGTCTACCATCACCAACAATGACACCATTGTTGAGACACTCGCCAATGAGAAAGCAAGTTTGCTTACTCATAATGGCTTGTTGAGAAATGAGGTGAAGAACCTCAAATCTCAACTTGAGCATGTTCATTTTGAGAAATCGGATGAACACAAGATGGCGGATTTGACGTCTCAAAACTCAACCTTGAGTTTTGAGAATAAGAATCTCAAATCTCGTGTTTATGCACTCACATCGCAAGTATCCACTTTGGATGCTTCGATGCATTCTCTCAAAGAGAAGTATGAGTGCACGTTAGGCCGTATCAATGATTTCAATAAAGGTAAGGGCCATTTGGATAATATCCTAAATGACTTACTTCCGGCCAAACAACACATTGGCTTGGGGTATAAGATGGGAGACTCATCCAAATCGCCTACCACCTTTGTTAGGCCAACATCCGATGCCTCGACGAGTGGGAGCAAACATCCCATTGGTAGTTCTCCTACCAATAGTGCTTCCACTTCGTACACACCCCCGATTGGAAAGAAACCCACTTTGGGTAGACCTCCAAAGAGGGGTCATGCATTTTTGTACTCTCATGCTATGCCACGTAGGAACACGCATCCTACTCCACCGGTGCATGCTAATAATGATTTGTATGCTCCGCACCCACGAGCACGTGCGAACACTCATATGAGACACCCACATGCACGTAATCATGCTCATGCACATCCTAATGCTTATGTTCACACATCTAATCCTCATGTGAATGCCTTCTCTCATAATCATCCTCATGCATACACACCTCATGCTTATCCACGTATGTATGCTACACCACATCATGGATCTCATGCTCATCATAATGATATTGCTAGATCTCATGCTCCTAGGCCACATGCACCACATAGAAATCAACCTTTTGTGCATGCAACCACTAGGAAGAGGATTCCCAAAATTTACACTATTTGGGGTCCCAAGAACACTAGCAATCATGATATGAATGTTTATGTGCAATCCTATATTAATGATGTTATTTTGAATGATGATTATGTTGGAAAGTCAAGTTCCTCTTGGACTTGGTTTCCGAAGGGTTAGTTCCTTTAACTCTTCAATGCTTGGTACCATGAGCTTATGATCATGTTATGGGTACCAAGGCATATGTTTATAAAATTGATTTTGATTATATTAATTTATGGGTTACAATAATTTTTATTTCGTATTTCAAATTTGTTGTCTAACCCATTGGATCCAAAAGGATTTTTGGATACCAAAATGAAGTTTTCTAGGTTCAATCCACCGTGGGATACCAACCCTACCAACTCCTCGATTTGCGAAGACTTTCATTCAAACGGAGTTGATGGTGCTTAGGTAATGCACCAATGTAGGGGGAGCTTAATGTTGTAAGTATGATATTACATTTGGTATCCATGAGGGTTGAATGCATGCTTGGTTAGAATCTATTTCTTTACATTGGTATCATTTTGTTTCTCCTAGCATGATAGAATTGTGAATGCCATAAGTGCTTTGAAATTCATATCTATTTTTGGCATGACATGTTCTTAAAAGTTATTATGATGATTTTCGTATTACTTTTATCACCTTGTCACTTCTCATCGCACACTTCACTTAGTTTTGATGTGTTTTTACTTAATGTTCATTTTCGATCGATATTGTGACATTTGATATTCTATGATGTGCACCACTCTTCTGATGGTTCATTCCTTTGTGCACATTTTATTATGTCTCTGATATTGATTTCGTCGCTCGACGATTTATTTTGATTCAATAGCTTTAGTTGTATGAAAACATAGAATTGTTTTCCATGCACTAAAATAGCTATAATTGTTGATATTGGAGAATAAATTCCTTTCATCAATACGTGAATTTACAATTGGTATTTTGATGACTTCATTTTTCGTTTTTCGACTAAGGTCTCTTTGGCACACCTTTAATATGTTTTGGTATTTTACTTTGGTGTCATTGGACCGAGGTCGTATTCTTCGACTCCCGTGATTCATGTATTATTTGGCCATGATCTGTTATCATTGACTTCCTCCCGCACTTTTTGGATAATGCCAAAGGGGGAGAGATATAATAATGGCATGTGCTAAATGATAGTTTAGCATGAATCTAATTTGATATGTTAGATTCAGGGGGAGTTAAGAAAATATAAATGTAAAAATATAAATGTACTTCAAATTCGATAACTGGATTTGTATTTTTTAATTTTCTCGCCTGATTGATGCATATGTTTATGGAACTAATGTGTCATCAATGCAGGGGGAGTAAGTAAATTTCATTTAGTACATTATTATTGATTATTATTTATGTTGGTTTGTCATCACCAAAAAGGGGGAGAATATTGAGTATTGGACTCCCCGTATTTGGTTTTGGATGATGAGCAAACATAAATAAATAATGAACTAACAATTTGTGAGCGCAGTTATGGAGATCATCGCCAAATTCACGAGAACACTCAAAGCGACATCTTCAGACTTCTCAAAGCTCGTGTTCAATGCCTAAAGCTTCGTTGAAGCTTTTGGACCTTTTTGGAAGTCATGAAGATTTGATCGAAGCTTTCGAAGACCGTTCCTTAAGGTTTTATTCATAGTCTTTTTGCTTCGATTTATAGAATGTTAAGCCTTGAGTAATTCTTACATGTCTATCTTCATATCGCTCATATCTTAGAGCTAGGATTATCTTAGAAGCCATTAGAAACTTTCCCGAAGCCTATCGCTTCTTCCCTCGGCTTCTAGTGCATCTTAGTTGGTTCAAGTAGAGTCACCAACCGACTAGATGACGATCTAGTCGGTCGGCAACTCTTCATGAACCGACTAGATGTCCTATCTCATTTCAGCTCAGCCATGTCGATCAATTAGTCGGTCAAAGAAGGTTCACCGACCGACTAGATGACGATCTAGTCGGTTAGGAATCCTTCTCAGACCGACTAGTTGAGCTTGCCTCTGTGCAGCCTGAGTTACTGTTTACAGTTAGTCGGTCCAAGAACATTCATCGACCGACTAGTTGTGAAACTAGTCGGTCAGCATTTGTTCTTAGACCGACTAGTGTAACTTGTATTCAGCTTTGTGCATTTCACTCTTAGTCGGTCAAAGAACACTCACCGACCGACTAGTTGGCAAACTAGTCGGTTGGCAAGTCTTCTTAGACCGACTAGTTCATGTTGCCTGAAAATCACTCTTTTGGCTGTCGAGCTGTTAGTCGGTCCATGTTGAATCACCGACCGACTAGTTGATGAACTAGTCGGTCAGTGATCCTTCTTAGACCGACTAGTCTGCTTCAGATTTAGATCCGTTGGAGTTTTGAAAGCGACGTTTCTCTTTCTCTTTTCTCTTGATCCTTTAAATACCTGGAGGGGTTATTTCAAAGGATCCAAGGCTGCTATTTCCAGAGTTCTATTGATTCAAAGAGAAGCTTTCAACTCTCATCTTCAAGCTCTCCCATTCTCAAGAATCTCTCCCTCACTCTTATTCCTCAAGAGAGATTCATTGGTTGTGAGCCTTCCAAGCCAAGGGCTTGATTCTAGGTCATCCATCTCATCACTAGGCTTCCATTGCTGGTCATCTTCTTGAAGCTAGGGTTTGGTGACTCTTCCTCCATCAAAATCCTCTTTGCCCTAATTTGGTAAGAAATCTCAAGGCATAGGTATTTTGTTGGTAAGCATTTCATTTCAGTTATATTTGAATTGTATACTCTCGGTTGTGAGAGGTTTTGCGTGATCCCGGGTTGTAAGGGATATCTAGGGATTTGAATAGGGAAATCGGTGGATCCAATCAAGGCACGTGACCATGCCCGGCTCGCGCCTTGAGGGGATCCATCGACGAACTATATCTCTACGTCGATGGCTACCGCCATTGCATCGACGAGAGCCACCGAAATACCCCGCAATTATAACCCACGAGAGTGGTACGAATTGGGAGATTAATTCCCTAGCCCTAATGTGATGTGAGGAACCTATTCAGTATCGACCCCAACGATCCTAGCGGCGATCCCTAAAGCCCTAGTTCCTTTTATTATATTACACAACAACAACCATCAACCCAAACCTTTCCCTCCGATCGCTACATTACTTCTAGATTTAGAAATAGACTGAGATTACCACGGACACTATCGCCGTCCCTGTGGGATTCGACTATCTTATATACTATAACTCGACACCGTCCGCTTGCGGATTGAACCCGAAGTCGTAGCCTAGGAACCATATCACGCCTAGCGATCGTGACACTGCCAGGTGGATCCTAGGTGTAGAATGCGGGTGTGTCAAGTTTTTGGAGCCGTTGACGGGGACAGCAATAGTGTTTTATCTCAGTTTGTTTTTATATTGAAAAGTTTGCTAGCACTCTTACCATCTCTTACCTACCCATCATTTTTATTCTCTTTAATTATTTCGGTGCTACTGACGGTATTTTTCTGAGATTTGTTGGTGCATGAACACCCGTTTCAAGGGCTCTACCAGAGAATTATTATTCGATCCTGAGATCGAAAAGACAGTCAGAGCCTTGAGAGCTTCTAGCAGAAGTTCATCTCCATCTGCTCAGATGGGAGAGAATCCCCCTCCTCCTCCGTGCACCGGGTCCATCAGGGACCATATGAAGCCGACCTTTGGGAATAATTCCTCTGTTCTTAAACCGCAGCTGACGGCGGCAACCTTCGAGCTTAAGACGGGGTTGATCAATCTTATGCAGCAGGATCCCTTCCATGGGCATCCCCATGAGAACCCCAACCATCACATTGACTCCTTCTTGGCCAAGTACGATACATTCAAGGCGAAGGACGTCAGTGATGATGCAGTGAAGCTGCGGCTATTTCCGTTCACCTTGAGGGACAATGCCTCCTACTAGCTCCGAGCTCACCCTCCCAACCACTTCACTACCTAGGAGAAGCTCGCGTTCGCATTCATGGATAAGTTTTATCCACCATCGAAGACGATCCGGATCCGAGGGGCCATATCCAATTTCAAGCAGCTCCCACAGGAGTCGCTTTACGAGGCTTGTGAGAGGTTTAAAGACCTCCAACATCAGTGCCCCCACCATGTGATCGAGCCTTGGGATTTAGTAGAGAGCTTCTACAACAGGCTCCAACCTAGCACTAAAATGATCATTGATACTGCGGCGCAGGGCGCCTTATTGGATAAGTCTCCTGAGGAGGCTATTGATCTTTTGGAGCACATAGCTGCCAACACTCAGCAGTGGGGTGATGAAAGGACCGTGATCACCTGGACCCCTGAGGTCAAGGCTGCTAGTCACCTGGACTCCCATATAGAGAACCTATGCAAGCAGGTGGCCCGTATTGAGCATCGCCTGGACTCCCTCCCAGTGGCACCCAGCACCTCCTACCATCCTGCTGAGGAGTATGTAGATCCGGGGTTTATCCCTGTTGAGGGTCATTATGAGGGTGCTGAGACATCCGAATCTATTCAGTACGTCCAAGGAGAAGGACGGAACCAGTGGCAACATCCGGCTGCCAGGAATCACCCAGGATTCTCATATGGAAATCCAAATGGAGGGATGCAACCTCCGTAGTTTCAGAGACCTCCTCCTCCTCCTCAGCAGCAGCAGAACCAGCTGCAGGGCGGCTTTAGGCCAGCTGGGCCCTATAGGCTGTCGGGATATCAGTACAACCGGCCACCTCAGCAGAATTTTGCGTCGTCTCCTCCAAAGTCCAATCTCGAATCTACATTGGAGACCTTTATGAGCGGCCAGGTTCGGTTCAATCAAGATACATCAAACCAGTTCAAGAGCATCAATTCTTCACTCGATGAACTGAGGGGACAGATGTCGCAATTGCTGAAGAACCAGGGGAGATTACCCTCCCAGCCGGAGACCAACCCCAGAGCTCAAGCAAACGCCATGGTTTTAGTGACCACACGAGGATGACGGGCCACTGACCCCGTTATGGTTCCGGTGTTAAACAAGGAGAAGGTTCCCACTGAAGAAGCTACCGATGACAGTGTTAGAGTTGAGGCCACTGAAGGGCCTATTGCTATTGAAGAGAAGATGGATACACCTCCCGTCATGCCTGCTACTACTCCTCCACCCGCCGATGCATCTAAGGGCAAAGCCTCCAGGCCGCCTCCTCTGTATCATCAGAGGCTTGCCCAAGCCAAATTGGAGAAGAAGTACTCCAAATTTATGGAGTTACTGAAGGGCATTCAGCTGAATATCCCATTCATTGATTCCATCACCGAGATCCCGGTTTATGCTAAATTTCTAAAGGATCTCATCACGGGGAAGCAAAGGCTGGAAGAAATCAAGATGTTGGAGGATTCCACCTCCATTATCAAGAACCACCTCCCTCGGAAGCTGCCGGATCCGGGGAGCTTCACCGTGCCATGCTCCATCGGAGGAATGCCAATCAGTAGAGCGCTAATTGATCTAGGGGCTAGCATCAGCCTGATGCCCCTTTCTATCTTCAGAAGACTCCAGACAGGAAGCGAGCTGGAACCTACTAGCATGTCAATCCAGCTCGCCGATCACTCTATCACCTATCCGGTAGGGATAGCAAGGGATGTCATCCTCCAGATACCTCCAGGACTATGCGTCCCAGTTGATTTTGTCATCATGGACATGCCGGAGGGAGGCAGCTCTCAACTAATACTCGGTCGCCCCTTCATGGCGACAGCCGGGGTGCTTATAGACGTCCGAGAAGGAACCCTCTCCCTCAATGTGGGAAATATTGAAGCTGAGTTCCGGCTACAAAGCCGATGAAGGAGCGAGCCCACGTGGAAGGGGCAAGTTATCTGGAGTTTCTGGAGGAGGAAGTGATTGAAGACTTTTCTGCTGAAGGGGTCATGAAGGACCCGGTTAAAGCAAGCATAGACGACGACGGTGACCCAACATACAATAAAGCAGTCGCCGCGTACATCCATGTATTGGATGAGGAGTTTCAACGCCCTCAAACAAATCATCTAGCATCGGAGGTCACATCTTTCGTGGAGGAGAGTGTTGGAGTAAGCGGAAGTCAAACACCGTCGAATTGCACCGCCCCGGAGGATGACGCGCGACCACTGTGCGTGCCAAGCCAGAATTGATATATCATAGGGAGTCGAGCTCGTGACTGAAAACGAGCGCTTATTGGGAGGCAACCCAATTCCGTAGTTTTGAAATTTTTTTCCCCATCTTCTTATTTTTCTATTTTTATTTCATGTTTTTAGGTAAAATCGCAAAAAATATAAAATTTTTAACGAGTTTATGTTTCGTGTAGGACGGAACATCGGGGGCATGCGCATGGACATTATAAACGGAAGAAAGCTGGAGGACGATAACGAAGTTGAAGATTGGAGAAGGAAATTAAAGGAAAAGAAGGCAAAAGGAGCTACATGGAACTCGGACCGAGCAGCTCAGCCGCTCGATCGAGTCGAGCAGACACAGATACGTAAGCTCGGCCCGAGCGACATCCTACTCGGTCGAGTTATACAGGCTGAAGAATTTGGTGAAAAATGTCACTCTATCAACCCGGGCAGAGCAATATTGACCCGGCCCGAGTAGGATATGACTCGCCCCGAGCACAACCCTGCTCGGTCGAGTACTACAGGGAGCCCAAGTTGGATCAAAATCGTCACTCTGTTGACCCGGGCTGAGAATTATTGGTTCGGCCCGAGCATCAACGACTCGGAGGGAGTATTTCGTTTAAAACTTTTACGTCAACCCGAGCCGAGTAATATATATACTCGGCCCGAGTCCATTCATTTTATTTAAAATTTTATTTCCCCCGATCTGGCCGAGCAGCTCTGCTGCTCGGGCCGAGTCGTTCTGGAATTTTAACCGCCCCCGTTCCTTTTCTTTTAATCGTGCGGTTTAAAAATTTTAACCCAAAACGAAAAAAAATTTCACCCCCCCCCCCCCCCCCGTAATTCCCTCTCGAGCTCATCTCTCCTAACCTACTCGTTCAATCACCCCCGTCGCCTTCCCCCCGTCTCCGCCGCCTGCTCCGCCCTCTTCGTCGCCTCTCACCGGTACTCCCCTCCCCCCTCTCTCTCCTCTCCTCCCCCCTTCTCCCCCCCGCCTCCCCTTCCTTCCCCCCCATGCCGCCCTTCGCGACGGCCGCCGTCGTCGACTGCGCCACCGTCTTCAACCCCCCCATCAGAACCCCCCCTCTCTCCCCCGCTCCCTCTCCTGTTATCGCCATCCCCCATCAACCGTACCCCCTCCCATCACAATTTCCGCGCCGTCGACGGCGCTGCCGCCCTTGACGGCGCTGCCGTTGTCGACGGTGCCACCCCCATCTCCGCCCCGAAACCCCCCTCCTTCCCATTCGCCATCATCTCATCCCCCGCCGACAAACCAAATCCCCCCACCCCAAAAACCCCGACGTCGAATCACCTTCCGCCCAGCCCTCCCCCCCTGAATTTCCCCCCGAGCCACGCCCTAGGGCACAGCTCGTTCAACGACACGCCCCGAGTCGATCGACTCGTTCCCCCTAATCCGCCCCGAGTCGATCGACTCGGTCGGCAATCCGCCCCTAGCCCCCCCTCTCTCTTGAGTGCACAAATCGAGCCGAGATGTACCCAGCTCGCCCCGAGTCACAGTGAATTCTCAATTATCGCGTTTCTATTCGATTTTCTGACATTTTGTTGGTTTCATTTGGCAGGTTCTATGTTCTTACGACAGTAGCAGTAGCGTGGATCAGCTTGGGGGATCTTTCACACGTCCGCACCACCCGCACACTCGGTACACTCTTTCCTTGCCCTATTTTTCGTACCGTATTATTTTTCTGCTCACGTCACCATGGTCCGCACTCGCGGATCGACGACCCTTCCCATCCGTGGGAAGAGGCCGTCTTCTGGCCCATCCTCTTCACGTCCACAGCGCCATACACGCACCACTTCCACTACCACACCCCCTGTCACATCCACCATCCCTGCCACTGTCACTACAACCGTCGCTACCGTCACCTCCACCACCACACCTATAGCATCTGCCACTATCCTCTCCACCTCCGCTGTCGCATCACTACCACCATCCTCACCCCTAGTGATGACCCCACCGCGCAGATCCCCACCCATGGCATCACTTTCTGCGATAGAGCACACAGATCGCGCTATGCTAGGCTACACCAACAACATCTTATCCCGACAGTTTTCGTTCACGTGCCAGCCCTTACGTCCCTGGGCATTCTCCAGGGCATCCACCACATTTAGTAGGCGATCGTTTTCGACCGATTCCTAGGAGTGCACGCCCCCACATACACCCGCCTAGCCCTTGAGGGTCTTAGCTCCCTCACTTTCACCGATGCAGGTGACGGCATTACTTTTCGGCTCCTGGATCACGAGTACACGGTCACCTTCTCTATGATCCAGGACTACTTCCACTTTCCTGCCGTCCCTGACCCTAGGGCAGCTTTTTCCCCTACCCATGACCTAGACGACTTTCACGCTCGTACCTTTTGGCAGCGTATTTCTGGGCTGCCAGAGTACCGCCCTAGTCGGGCGAAGGCATCGTGCATTGTGCACCGGTGCCTTCGCTACGCCCAGAGGCACCTGGCATGCACACTATTTTGCAGACCTGAGGTCGGGACTATGTCCCTCCCTGAGCTTACCCATCTTTGGGGTATGACCCGACCTCGTAGACTCCACCCGAATGGCTCCGTGCGCCCATTCATGCTTTCTGACGCTGCTTCCTGGCTATGTTAGAGACTCTACCAGACAGCCACCTCTTACCATGCCACGGATATTTGCTGCGGTGGTTTCTTTACCATTTTCGCTAGGATGCTAGGTATCCCCCTCCCCGATGACTTGCACCGCCCTCCTAGCCCGACACGCCTTACCACTGGTGTGCTCGAGCACATGCAGATTCTCCGCCCTTACGGTGCTCATCACTGGCGCTACCTTGTCGACACGGGCCACGACACCCATATGATCCTTCATGCCCCTCACCTGATGCATATTCCTGCTGTCCAGCTTGTCTGGCTTATTCCTCCGGTTTTACCACTCCCTCAGATTCACGACCTTGAGCCCCCTGGGCACCGGTAGAGGCTGCCGCTGATGACCCCGGCCACCGCTCCTCTGATTTCGAGCTCCTCGATATAGCCACCCTGGTTGCCAGTCTTCATGTCCCTCCCGCTCACACATCTTCAGGAGCCACCTCCACCACACCTGTTTCCTCAGTTTCCACGGTCGTCTGGGACTGTCCTCACTTCCTGCCCCGATACTCATATCACTACAGTTGCTGTATCTGTGCCTGAGGGTATAGATCTACTTTTTTCTGACGACGTGGTAGATTTGGATGCCCCCTCCCTCGACACTGTACCCACTCTCCCGCCTCTTTTAGAGCTTATGGCTTCTGCCCCACTGCTTGGCACCACCTCCTCCTCACCGTCGGTCGTTTTCACGGAGTCTGTTGCGACGACTGTTCACACTTCTGTGTCGATGACAGCTCCAGATTTTCTCACCTGCTCACCCTCAGCCACATTCCACGCTCGGCCCGGTGCCTCGGTTGCATCGGGCAACTTATCACAAGTAGTGACCTACTGACATGCCACCCGTGCCCCCGCCGAGCCTAGATCCTCAGACTCTCGCCTGACCGCCCTCGATGAGTTGACCTCCCGCCTACAGCGGGATTTCGACGACTTTCGCCGAGAGTCTAGGACACACAGATTTAGGGTAGAGTCGGACCTCGCCTCCATTATCGACTTGTTGAGACACCGTGGCACGCCTACGGTGATACTTGCACACCCTCCCCCGCCTAGGCCGTCTGCTGTGGCTGACTCTGCACAGCTCAGTTCCTCACTTCAGCAGGCTTCTGCAGAGCCTGCTTCTTCCACATTTGAGCTGTCAGCCACAGTTGACCCTCTCACTGCTATGGTCCTATTCACTGCTAGTCCTTCCTCCTCCACCATAGACCTTACAGAGATCCCTCCCCACGTGTCTCAGTCTGACCTGCCACCACCCACCGCCCCGGGTCCACAGCAGAGGGACTCATCACCACCCCCAGAGGGTGGTGCCTCTGCTTGATATAGTCCTATCCAGGTTTGTCCTCCCCCCATATTATTTGTGCACATCTGTCTCTTCGGGGCCCTGCTTTACCACAGCTTGGGGTAGGACCCGCACATGCATCATTCCATTTGCATTGCATCATATCACATTTTTATTTTATTTTTATTTCCATTTTCTCTCTCTTTTATTTGCATAGTTTTTGTTTTTATTATCCCACCCGCGCCACCCCTCAGCATCATCTCCATCTCACAAGCGATTTCTTAGCAGTGAGGACACTGCTAGGTTTAGCTTTGGGGATGAGCGCTACCGCTTTATTTTTATTTTCATTTTCATTCTTCACATTTTCTTCCCTTATTTTCAGTTTTCATTTCACTTTTTCGCCACTTTACCGCCCCATTTTATTTTTCTCATTTGGCATCATATCTTCTATTTTTCCCCATGCATGCATCTTCTTTTTATCCATTTCCCTTTTTTCCATGTTTCTTTTTATTTCTGCTGAGGATGGTCTGAATGATGATATCTCTCTAGGCTTTATTAGTTTTTAGCGATGCTTATCTTTTTGGCATGCTATTAGGATTAATTTCAGCTTTATTGTCTATGTGCATGTATTTCTTTTGATGATCTGTCTGATTTAATACCTGATATGAATTGAATTCAATTGCATGAATTAGTATCTAGTATGACTTATGTTGGGAAACGCACCCAGGTTCACGCATCACTGAACCCTTGGAGCACCTGTTTTCATTATCTTATTCACTTCTGTTTGCATGCCTATTAACATTGTGATTCTTACCGCATGCTATTTTCAGTATCCATTTAGAGAAGTGAAATACACATGCTATATATGAGTTTAGTTAGAGTTTTATTTTATCAAACTGATGTGCACACTCTTATGAGTGAACAGAGTGTCCCATTATCTTCCTTCTCCACATATCTATTTTTTCTCTACATATCAGTTGGTTACGCCCCTATAGCTACTTTATTGCATCTCACCTCCCATGTATAAAAATAAAAGGTATAGCTTCTTAATTGAGAAAAAAAGAAAGAAAAATAAAAGAAAAAAAAGAAAAAAATAGAAAAGAAAAGAAAAATGAATAAATACCGTTTTGTGTTTTTCACTAAGAAGCTATATCTCATTCTGGGAAGAAGAATTAAAATTCCATATCATTTTCATTGATGCGATGCCTCAAGCTAAGCTTGGGGGAGTAACCCAACTGATCATATGAGTGAGCTTGACATTAGAGTGGAGACGGTGCACGTCAGGGAGATTTAATAAAACCCAAACTTTACGAATTACTTTAGTTTTGGGGATTTTTCACGTATCAATTTGAATATCTGAATGGCATGATCTTTATATTCTCTATTGCATGTTGCGTGAATCTTTTGTGCTCCTTGTGTATCTCTGATTGAAAGGGCGTTGTCAACTATTTTATACTAGACTCTAGGGATTGCATGAGATTGATAGGATTTGACGATGTTATTTCAGTAGATCCCTATTCTTTGCCTGCATTGCATGACATATGATATATAAAGCTTGAGATTACCAATAGCATGCATGTTTAGCACTCAGAGCATCGTGATAGACTTTTTAGGCCTAAGATCTGACCGATCATCCTTAGCACTTCTCTCTTATTTCTCTCTTTTTGTATTTCGCCTCTTTTCGTTTTCATTTTCTTATTTTCATTTTGTTTTCCTCCCGGCGTCCCGATTATTCGTCTTCTTCGAGGACGAGTAAGAGGTAAGCTTGGGGGATTTTGATGTGTCCATATTTTGCATCATTTTCATATAATATTTCCATCGCATTGCATATCATCTCCGCGTCCAAATCCCACATTTTACTGCGATTTTGGTATTTCTGACGATATTTCGAGTTTCGTAGTATATTTTGAGTTTTCAGGGATTTTGGAGCGATTTGGACCCCCGCCTGGGTTTGGACACATCCGACGTGCTCACGAGCTTGTTGGCGGGGCTCTGGAGGAGTTCGCCACGTTCTCGGAGCTGTTGAAGGAGAGAAGGAGGAGGATAAGAAGAAGGAGAAGAAGGAGACAGAGAGAGGAGGCAGCAGCAGCAGCATTTTCCCAGAAAATGCTCGGCCCGAGCAGCTGCCGCTCGGGCCGAGCCATGACACGCTGCAGATACAGCTGACTCAGGCCGAGCAGCTCATCTGCTCGGCCAGATAGCGCGCCTCGAGTAGTCACCGAGCATACCCCGAGCAGCAGACCGAGTCATCCATTCCGAGCCCGAGCAGCATGCGACCCGGGCCGAACCACTGGCCGAGTAGCTCCGACTCGGGCCGAGTCACATACTCGGCCGGAACTTCCTGGGGCATTTTTGGAAGATTTTTTGAACGTGCGATGTGCGCGATTTTGGGCAGCTGAAGCTCGCGACTGCGGGCTCAGCGAAAAGGGGATCTATTCTGAGTTTTTTTTGGAGATTTCAGAGAGGAGTTTTGAGCGATTTTTGTAGGGATATTTTTGGATTAATTTCTGTAGTAGACTTCGGGATCTAGATTGAAGAATTGTGCCTTTTTGTTCTTCTTCGATTCGTTCTTCGTTCGTTCTTATTGTAAGTAATTTTTAGCCCTAATCTCTTCTATTGCAAAAATGCTTTCCTACGCGAATTCGATATTTTTGTGCGTTTCGATCACCATGAGTGAGTAGATCCTCTCTAGGGCCGATGGGTGAACCCTAGGATTTTAGGGGAAAATATAGATCTGGATCCCTACATCGAGTTGGGGATCTAGGGTTGTATTTCGGTAGATCCTACTGAATCCGTAGATAACCCGTACTGAGATCATGCCCACGGTCTGTGGAATTGATGTTCTTAAGGGGTATCTAGGGATTTGAATAGGAAAATCGGTGGTTCCAATCAAGACACGTGACCATGCCCGACTCGCGTCTTGAGGGGATCCCTCGACGAACTATATCGCTACGTCGATGGCTACCACCATTGCATCGACGAGAGCCACCGAAATACCCCGTAATTATAACCCACTAGAGTGGTACGAATTGGTGGATTAATTCCCTAGCCCTAATGCGATGTGAGGAACCTGTTCAACATCGACCCCAACGATCCTAGCGACGATCCCTAAAGCCCTAGTTCCTTTTATTATATTACACAACAACAACCATCAACCCAAACCTTTCCCTCCTATCACTACATTACTTCTAGATTTAGAAATAGACTGAGATTACCACGGACACTATCACCGTCCCTGTGGGATTCGACTATCTTATATACTATAACTCGACACTGTCCGCTTGCGGATTGAACCCGAAGGCGTAGCCTAGGAGCCATATCACACCTGGCGATCGTGACACCGCCAGGTGGATCCTAGGTGTAGAACGCGGGTGCATCACGTGTCTCCTCTCAGAAGGTTTAGATTCGACGCCACTTCCCATATAAGACGGTGGATTTCTTGGGAGGAGCCGTCTTTGCGTCCCGTAACTCCACGTCTGTATCGTCCCGTCATTGGAGAACCTTGTGCTCGGTTCGCCTTAAGTGCTTCTTCTTCGACTTTTGCAAGGTAATCTTCCTCTCTTATTAGTGTTTCTGTTCCGGTTGATGGAGATTGTGTTGAGGATCGGGGGTGTTCCAGAACATGATGATTTCAATGCGACTCGAGAAGTTTCTCCACTTCCTGAGCTTGAAGGAGCTCCTGTAAGGGGAAAAGGCTTGCTAGTTGAAGCAATGATCCAACGAATGGGCCCCTCTGGAGAGGATGGGTCTTGCGTCCCTCCGGCGGTTCGGGATGCTGCCTCTTTGATTTCATATTCCAAGGTTGAAAGGATTAGTGCTGAGTATCTTTCTCATCAGTACGGGGTTCGGGCCCCCTTCTATGATGAGCGGATTTGTTTCCCTGGTAGCTCGAAGACCAGGGTGTATGCCGAGATGTTTCGGCTTGGGCTCCGCTTTCCCCTCCACCCTTTCCTTCTCGAGGTTTTGTCCTTCTCTTACAGTTATCTCTCTATCCGCTGACTCCCAACTCGGTTCCCCCTTTGGTAGGTTTCATCATGATCTGTCAGTTACACGGGGTAGTGCCGACTTTAGCGCTCTTCTTTTATTTTTACCAGGTGCGGCTTTCTTCTTTGGGGACATGGCTTCACATTTCTACCATGAAGGGCAAGGACCTCCTGCTGTGACTACTGCGCAGGATCGGTGATTGGAGGAACAGCTTTGTTTTCGTCACCTTCCCCAAAGACGCGGGGATTCTAACCTGCTAGGCTAGCTCTGGTACCGTGGATTTGGAGTTAACTCTCTCCAATGCTGATTCCGGTGTGGCTGACTTTCTCTTGGCCCTTCCCGAGGAGGAGAGGTCAATCCGTGCCTTGTTGGACGATCTCTTCCTCAAGAGCACCCTATGGTCTCCCGAAAAGGCGATCTTCAGATTTTTGTTCTTCCCCTCGATTCCGCTTTTTTGCAAGAATGGCGTGTCAGGAGGTCAACTGGCCTTTCGGCATGTGCCAACTTATTCACTGGGGTTTCCAAAGGTACAGCCGCGGCACCTCGGGTCAAGCGCCTCGCTGCCTGGTAGACGAGGCGATGCAAAGCGAACAAGCCACTGGTAGGGACTTTGAGACCGGTCGTTGTCCCCCAGCTTCGGCCCCAGTCGTCGAGAGTCCTCCCTTAGTCATGGAGGGCCTGATTACCATCTCTGATGACAATGGATCCAACATGGGAGACCCTGCTGGCTCCCAGGATGGCCTTCCTGAAGTAGTCGAGGGTTCGAGGAAGAGGAAAGAACGTTCTTCCTCGGCTCAAAGACCCGGGAAAAGAGGGTGAATGAAGGTGGTGCCCACTTAGGCCTCTTCGGCTGACTTTGGGGGAAGTTCTCCGGGACTGGGAGAGGCATCCCAGCTCGGTGAAGCAGAACGCACCCCCTCCGAGTTGGCTCGGATGATGCCAGTGTTTGGGCCTGCCTTGGTTGGTCTTGCTCCCGAGGCGCCATCCAGTGAGTCTGTCTTTGCGGATTACGAAGTAGCAGTCTGTTTGGCAGAGAATTCTGTCCTCCCGAGGGATCGTTCCCTATTGGAGAGGGCTGATCCCGAGAGCATGGTGGATTGCATGGTATGGCAAAGCCAGCAAGTTGGTTCTCCGATTTCGTCTGTTTCCCCATCGTTCCGAACATTTTTAACTTCTTCGCATAGTTCAGATGTCCTTTATGGTCGTTGAGATGCGACAACATTCAGCGATGATGGCTGAGGCCAAGGCAGTCCTCGAACAGAGCGCCGGAGGGCGGAGGTGGCCGAGAAAGCTGCTGAGGAGGCTCGCGGGGTGTAACTGCCTGTATTTTAGGCGTGTTTAAGTTCGTACGTGCCGGTAATTTATTTTAGTCATCCGAGTATTTTTCGTCTGTATGTTCCTTTCTTCTATGCGTCGACGCGAGCGCGTTTCTGTTTTTAGTTTTTACCGTGTCGTAACTAATTACTTATTAACCCTGATTAAATTACTAACTAAACTATCTATTAACCTAACCCTACCAGATTGAATCCCACCGAATTATATTGGTGAGATCCAACAGTGCCTTCAATCCCACCCCCACACGCCTCCTTTTTCCTTCAGCAGGTGAGATCCGTTTATTACGGATCTCAAATTCAATATGTCTCCTCCCGCACTCTATTAGGAGGGCATCCTCATACAGATCGTTGGAGGGATGCAGCACAAATTTCCCCCACTCTGTTCATCATCTCCATCAACCCATTTCCCCTACAATTTCAATTTCAGAGCCAATTCAAACACAAATTCAGAATCAAATCCCAAACAAATCAAATTCAGCTCTAATCCAAACTAATTCATCACCCAATTTCAGATTCAATCCAAAATCCAAATCAGTCTCCAAATCAAAATTGAAACCAAAATCAGAAATTGAGAAGTGGAGAAATCAAGATCTTAAATCAATTTCAGATCAAATCAAACCCAACATCAAAATCCCCCCCCTCCCGTGCTCCTCTCCTCACCATGCCGCCCTCGCTGCCGGAGCGACGCGTGCCACCAGCAGCAGGCCGCCGCCGCCCCCATTGCCAGGCCGCCATCCCTCCCCTTGCCGTAGGCCACCGCTGTCGTCCATTGAAGGCCGAGCCCCCTTGCCGCCCTGCCCCTCTTGAGCCACCTGCAAAAGAAAAGAAAAGAAGAGGAAAGAAAAAAAGAAAGGAGAAAGAAAAGAAACATAAGATAAAAGATAGAAGATGAAGAGGTATATACTTAATGGGTTTTGGGTTTAAGTCATACTTAATGGGTATGGGTATTGGGTATATGCTTATTGGGTATGGTTTCAAATGAAGTTAGTTGGGTATGGGTTTTGGGTTTAAATTATTGCTATTGGGTATGGGTTTTAATGGGTTTAGATGAGTTAAGCTTATTGGGTTTTAGGATCTAATGAATTTAATTGGGTATTGGGTTTGATTGGGTAAGTTATTACTCATTGGGTTTCAAGTAGCTTTGAGTATTGGGTATGAGATTATTAACCTATTGTAATGAATTTAATTAAGTTAATTGGTTATTTCGGTTGTTGGTTTATTTAATTCTTTGGGTTGGGTCTATTAAAGCTAGTAAGTTAATTTCATAACCTAAGTTATTATAAATGTTAGTATTATAAGTTGTTAGTTTAAATAATATTTTAATCGGTTATGATCGGCTAGCTTAATATTGTATATTTAATGACGCAGATACGTCGCATCTTTCCATACAATTGCTTGGA